>JAPFBL010000013.1:2910000-3164931 GCA_026182355.1 Hermatobates lingyangjiaoensis | reverse complement strand
ACTAATAAACATCTCCCATTTAGATGTTTACATTATGCTTAAATGAGACATTATATATTTATACCCAAGAAGATTGATATTAAATTTACTTATATAAAATTGAGTGTAGGCCACTCCAGATTTTTTATTAAGCCGTTTAGTGTCAAAAAAACATTTTATGACAATAGAAACTGTACTGTAACACCCTTTGGCGAATGTAATTTTGAAAAAAATTATCTCATCTCATCTTGCAAATAATGTTCTATTTTTAGGTATGTTTCATTTTGATCTTAAACGGTATGGCTTGTATCCCTCCACAAGCTTTAAGATAGAATAATAAGTCAAAATTTATATTTTATTGAAAAATATATTTCCCATTGTTTATAAATTTGAATTAATTTTTCCTTTATTGAATTTGTAATCTCAAAGATAATGTCTAAATTTCAAAACTCTAGAGTTAGCGTTTAGGAGAAAAAAAGTTTTCTAGAAACTGGTTTTTGGCAAAAAAAATTGACTTTCCAAACATGTCTTTCCCAACAAGGAAATTTGTTCGGAACATAGAATATCTCAGTCAGAAGATCGTGTTTGCCAAGACTTCGGTTAACATTAATGAAACATATATACACCAGTCTTATTACCTACAGATGAGCGACATAAATCGGATAAAGTAAAAAAAAAAAACATTTCATTCGTATATCTGTCTTTTATTTTAAACCTCTTCTAACAAAAGCAGTGGAAACTAAAAATTATATAACAGTATAAAAAATAAATTATTTATTTTTATTTATTAATTTTAAAACATTTGTATTCTATTAAACAATACATAGTGCATTTTTCCTTGAGTTTATTTATTTTTTTAGGATAAATTATTTTTTTTCTATTTATAGGCTTATTAGAAATATATTAAAACAACCTTTGCTTATTGTGACATTTTTGTGTACAGATTTACGTATGTATAACAAAATTATATACAATTTAATAATAACATGTTTTATGTTGCAATAATTCAATTTCAGGAGGCACTTGCACTCTCTTAAGATGGAGAGAATATTTTTCAGACATACGAACTTTTTATGATCATCAAAGTAACTTAAATAAATTAGTTAGTCCTCAAATGGGTGATTAATGAAAAGTTTCAATGGCAAGTCTTTGGTAGAAATCAGTACAATAAGTCTTCACATTCATAAAGAATTTTTCTGCACTATTCATTTTTATATACCTTTTTACAAAAATTTTGAAAGTCCAGATTCAGCATTTCTACACCAGCATTTCCCTGGAAAACTTAAATGCACTAGTAAGTGTCATTTATTCTCTTTACTAGTATAACACAAGTATACTCTTAGAAACATATTCATAAACAGATAAGCAATGAAATGTCATTTATGTATATATAACTGCACCTTTTTTAAACAGCAACTTATTTTAAGGTTAAGTAAGGTAAAAAGGTCGAGAAAAACGTTGGTTTAGATCAGTGTTGCCAAAGTGGCGATAAGCAACTCAGGTGGGGCGAGAAGATTGGAAGATGGATGGGCATAAGGCAACTCAGGTGGGCGCGAGAAGATTGGAAGATGGATGGGCGTAAGGCAACTCAGGTGGGGCGGGAGAAGCATTGGAAGATGGATGGCATAAGGCAACTCAGGTGGCGGGAGAACATTGGAAGATGGATGGGGATAAGGAACTCAGGTGGGCGGGAAAGCATTGGAAATGGATGGGCGATAAGGACTCAGGTGGCGGGAGAAGCATTGGAAGATGATGGGCGATAAGGACTCAGGGGCGGGAGAAGCATTGGAAGATGGATGGGCGATAAGGCAACTCAGGTGGGCGGGAGAAGCATTGGAAGATGGATGGGCGTAAGGCAACTCAGGTGGCGGGAGAAGCATTGGAAGATGGATGGGCATAAGGACTCAGGTGGGCGCGAGAAAGATTGGAAGATGGATGGGCATAAGCAACTCAGGTGGGCGGCGAGAAGCATTGGAAATATTGGGCGATAAGGCAACTCAGTGGGCGGTGAAAGCATTGAAGATGGATGGCGATAAGGCAACTCGGTGGCGCGAAAGCATTGGAAGATGGGGGCGTAAGGCCAACTCAGGTGGGCGGGAGAAATTGGAAGATGGATGGGCGGAAAGGACTAGGTGGGGCGGGAGAAGCATTGAAGATGATGGGCGTAAGGCAACTCAGGGGGCGGGGAGAACATTGGAAGAGGATGGGCGTTGGACAATAAGAAGGGTGAAGAAGGACAAACACAGTTTCAAAATCTGTCTATTTTTATCTACTTGTACTTTCATTTCAGTGAGACTGACTTTTAAGGAAGATACACGGCCATTCTTCATACGACCGTTGACTCGTGACGGTTTCCTGTGTATAATAATAGACAGTTTCACTCAAGTTTTAATAAGTCGGTGAGGCCTATTCGTTGTATATGTTTTCTTTTTATTTTTTGTAATGTCGCCCAAAATGAAGAAGAATTGTACACAATATTCAATCTATCTACCCACAACATGGATTCGTCGCTTCGCCCACCAACAACAACACCTATTGTCTCATATACAACCAAAAGTTTTCTAATGAGGAACGAAAAACGTGATCATCTTCAAACGCATGCATACAGACAAAAAAATAGGACGAGCTCTCATTAATTTTAATGGTTGACATCGTAGTTGAACTTTTCAGTGTTTCGTTTTTTAAACTTATTGATATTGGATTTGGTTACAACTGTTCTTGTTTTGTCTTGGTGGGAAAAATGTTGACGAACCACTAGTTTCGATAATACACCATTTTTTTTAAAAAAAATCATTTCAGTATTTAATTTGTTTAATCGTAAATTCAACCAAAAAATATTATTAAATAACATAAATATTCTGTAGGGTGGTATTTTATGGATATAGGCACTTTTCAAGTAAAAAGAATCAACTTTTTCAACGAATTTTGCTGTCGCTACAGTAACATTTAAATCACAGATCACGTTTTCAATATCTATACGATTCTAACGAGTTAAAAAGAAAGGAACTATCGACTAAACGGGTTGAAATAAAACAGATTTATTGAAACCGGATTTTTCAAGGCACTTTTAAAATTACCAAAATCAATTAATTTTTACAGGTCTATTTTTTTTTTTTTATCCTTTATAGATAACTAAATATAGTGGAACATCAGTTAACAAACTCTACCTGGACCTGGGTCGTGAACTTAACAATTTTTTTCGTTGAAATTAATTGTGTTCTTATTTAAAAGATAGAAACCACATTTAATCAATAATATTGAAAATTACTAATTGATTTCTTGAAAAAAAACTTTGAGAAGAGACTTTATGTCACACTTGACTAGCGACTAGGAGGGGAGGTTGGAAGTACCAGTGTCCTACACATCCAAATCAAATTGTCATAGCAAGCCAACTTGAGTTTCTTTTTTACTATTAGTTCTCCCAAAAACTCTATTTGTAAAGTTTTTTTGTTTAATTTAGTAAAATAAAGGAGCGGAAGGCTGCACGGAATAGTGAACATTACTTGTGGCAATAATACAATTTATTAATGTATGCAAACTTCCATTATGTCGCTCGATTTATAATATGATCCAAAAGAAAATGTTTTCGTTATTTAAAAGGTATAATTTAATTTGTTTTTTTTAAACGGTTAACTATTTTATTTAAATTACTTTGGAAACCTTAATCAAATGCTAGCTGCTTTTCGCATAATTAAAATATAGCATTTTAATTTCAAAGCGGTGAAATAATTTAAAGTTAGATACTGATCACTTGCCATTTAAATCAGTTTCCTTACATCTGATAGTTGCCTCGATAGAATATACCGTCAAGCGAGGTGGGTGCTAAAGGAGGGGGGGGCTTTGAGGGTAGAACAGATAGAAGTAAATGATATAAGTTTTATGATAAAAAAATATATATTCCTTTCTTACAATATTTACAGTATTTTGGACCTTATGTTTGGAGTCTAGGAATACAAGTTTGTTTAGAGGACTACAATCCAGATTTGGCTTAAATGTTCTAGGTCAAATAAGACTTAATGAAGAATTTAATTTAGTTTTTCTTTATTATTTTAAGCAATTTTAATGAGGAGGCCTTATTTAAATAAGAAAATAATTCAAAAACTTGTTGAATTGTTGACAAGTTGTTGTGGGATATATAAAACAAGATTCCTCTAAAGGATAGAATGTTAAAATGATTTAGGACCTCCGTATCCTTGTTCTGGCTAAAAGAAAGAGAATAACATTAGAAAAGTATTTTTTTGACAATCTTAAGAACTTAGTATCCACTAGTATCAGGGATCTAATCAAGTTTATGTTCTTCGGGATGGTTCAAGTGCACTAGTGACGGAGGAGAATAGCCCTTTTCTTCATTGTGGTATCACAAGAGACCAGTTTATGAACTATGTGGGTTCTCTTCTGGGACGACCATCCAACCTAACCTAAGGCCTCCTTATGTTATACCATTAAGAGGGGACTCTTTACTAACAGAAATATAAAGAGTAACCGTATCATGTTCAATCCTTCCTATATTATTTTGAGTAAAGTAAATAAAATTAAAATATAATCAACAAAACAAAACGAATGCTTTACAAGATGTAACTCAAAAGTTATTCACTTAACTTCAATCATACAGGGTTGAAACTTATATTTGTGATTCTCACATTAATGCCACCACCATATAGTAGAACATTTAACGGTTTTTAAGAGTAATTTCTTCACAGGTATTATATTTCTGAATATTTCACACAATTGAAGTATATCGTCTATCGCAAGCCGTTTAAAAGAAAAAAGTTCATATTTGATAAATAAGAGGGTGGATTTTTCTTTTCATGTGGTATAATGCTCTAGTAAGGGTTAAAATATTGTGCCACATTGTTATCTACCTTTAAAATGTAAGACGACTCAATATCCCACACTCTTACCATTTCTTTTATGGTTTCTATGTAACTCTAAAAAGGCCAAACTTGTATTTATAGTTGCATTTTTCACTAAGCAAAAAAATCACAATTTCTAAGTAAGTTTATTCTTGTGATGATGTAATTTTTTGCAGTTCTTGGCATTTTTAGAACTTATTCGTTTTTAGTAGTATGTAGTATAACCAACTGTATATTATACTCATATTAAGATTTTAAAAAAATGAATTGATCATAATTTGATTTGACATAACCTCCTTTAGAGTTACAATTGAGGGAAGCTAACTTCATAATTTTCAAATAACTATTAAAGTTTTTTTGAAAAATGTGAAAACTTTTAGCGAAATAAATATTTTAAGGTGAAATGGTTTTTCCCATCTTTTTTTAGAGTTAAATATAGTTAATGGGACTTTACGAGGTATGACGGAATGTATTATTACTAATTTTTTTAGAGTACCCACTACCGCTGGGTTTGAAAATCAAATATTATATATTACCATAAGATGAATACGATTAATAGGATTTATATTAATAAAGATATAATACAACAGCCAATCTTTCTGAGGAAAGATGCTTTAAGTAATCCAAGGAATTGATCAGAGGAATTAACTGATTATTGCTTTTTCTGGCGTACCACCTTATAATGTTCTTACCATCATCTCAATCCATTTGCATTGTCAATGCATTTGAACAAAACAAGGATAAAAGGATTCGAGTATGACATGCCTAGGCACACTAACTTAAAATTAAGACACCAAAGCGCTCATGCTTCCAATATAGTTATTGTAATTATGTTTTATCAACTTATTGTAATCATTCAAAATTTAATTATTTACTTAGAGGAACCTAAACAATTCTACCAGTTTAAATTATAGACTATAATATACTAAATTTACATAATAAGTTTTAAGAACAATGTGAAAGAACTTACGTCGTACTTCTCTGCTCGATCACTTTCATTTTAAGTCTAACTTACAGAATCTCCTCACAAAAGATGGATATTTACTCTAAACACGGATGAGCTGAAATAATCCGTCTGGAGGAAAAGACGTACAATTTAAGCTAGTTGTAATCCCCGTAACTTGGTCACGATTTCTGTGATATTAACAATCATATACTTTATTACCCGATATATTAATATTAATGTTGCAATCTAAGAAAATTAAGGTTTTCAGTTTCTTCACAAGTTGCCAATGATTTTGTCCGTAAAAGAAAAACTTTTTAAAAAGGTATATAAAAACTAAGCACAAAGAAAAGACTGGACCAAACTGGAAGACAATAGTGGTGGTGAATAACGTCCACAACTGACTGCTACTGGACTTTCTCTTTTATTTTCCAGGCTCCTAGGCGATACCTCAACCAGATCATAACCAAGTCTTTCCCCATCTGTAACCAACTGAGAACTGGAACTATTTTTGAACCTGGAAAAAATAAACAGATATAATTTTTATTCATAAACTATAAAGGATAAATAAGCATGATGATTAAATTAAATTAATTATTTATTTAAGCTTTCACTCACTTAATAATAGTATTTACTCGTCAGAGATCTAAATCATTGATTTCAAGTTTGATATCACTGATAAAATGGATATACTCACATTAAAACAAATTAAATCATTATATTGATTAAGAGCTATATTAAAAGCAAAAATAAGTTAATTGTCAACGCCCCACCTGGCCCTCGATTTATTCATGCGGGAGGTGAATAAATCTGAGCACGTCATCCCTCGGAGAAGGACGTTAAACTGTCAGTCCCGAGCCTGTACGATGTCAGGTACTCGTTAAAGATCCCTACTCTAAATACACTTGAGTTAGGCAAAATTTAGGACTCCCACTGTAGAATCAATCTTCATTGTGTGGTATCACAAAGGGCCAATGCTCGGCCTAAGTGTGTTCCCTTGTGGAACTGCCACTGCAACCTAACCTAACCTTACCTAATTGTCAACGAGTTTGATACTATGTTCACCTATAGTAACATTGAGTTTAGGGTACTCCTGATTTTCATACAATATTAATCAAGTGTGAATAGTAGAGAGTAAGGCCTTATTAACTGTAAATAAGAAATGACAGGAGGGCCAAAAAATTATTGTTGGGCATATTTCTTAAAATCAAAGTTTATAACTTTCAGAAAACGTTCAAGCATTAAAACAAAAAAAGAAGTAAGCTAAACCTTCTATTTCCGTCCACGTTACAGCTACTTCCTCTGTAGGAATACCTAGGCGCTCAGCGAGGTACAGCATCTCTACATCAAATGCCCTGAAAAATAAATAATACATTATATTTTTAACTAGTTACAATTGTAGTGCACACAACAATTACAGAATGGTTGAACTATTTTGGTTTACTAGCTATATATTGGCAAAATGCACACTTTAAAAAAAAAACAAAAGTTATAATAAAATTATAGAAGTGTTAAGTACTCAACATTGTAAAGTATATAATATTACATTATAAATACTTATGTTGTTTTTTAAAATTGAATTTAATTAGGTTGCAGCATCTGGCTGTTTGTTTGTTTGTCATCAAACTCCTTGTATTTTAGAGTCAACCATCACTAAATACATTCTGAAACTACGTGAATTCGGTTACTTTGAAATGTGTATTTTAATATATTATTGTATGAAATATGATACAGTCATCCTTCGCGACATCGCGGTTTATTTATTGCGGATAATTCAGCATTATTCATCAAAAATTCCAAATTGATGAATTATGGCGAGAAAGTTGCCGCACACCAGACGAATGTCCACAGAATTCAAAATCCAAGTCTCTGATTGGGATTTCCATGTGTTTCATCGACATTTATAAAGATCAAGTGAAGAGAAGCTATTAACAGAATTGATTGAGTTATGAACCTTGTTATAAAAGAAAAGTTGTTATAATAATAAAAGAGTTCTAAAAATATATTTACAGTTATGTACACATTAGTTATAGCAAACACTTTTTCCTCTTCTCGAAATTTGGTCAGGGTTAATATACGGAATCACCTTTTTTTGCCAACGTTTCGTATTTATTTTAAGACATCTTTAGGGCTATAAACTAACAAAAAACAAAAAAACAATGGATATTTGTCATTTCTACTTTACAATTATCATAACAAATCAAAAAACCTACTTATTCAAGGCCAGTTTCTTCTTTCATTTGTTATGATGATTGTAAAGTAGAAATGACAAATGTCCATTGTTTTTTGTTCTTTGTTAGTTTATAGCCCTGAGGATGTCTCAAAATAAAGACGAAACGTTGGCAAAAAGGTGATTCCGTATATTAACCCTGACCAAATTCCGAGAAGAAGAAAAGGTGTTATTAATTTGTGATCAAGAAAACAATACCTTATCACATTAGTTATATCTAAGTATGTTACACACACACACACACACACGTATCATATTTACATTATTTATACATTATGTACTTTAGTTATACTATTAATATTTTATTTGCATTATTCAAAATATTCCTTAATGTTCTAATGATAACATATGCACTTATATAGTTTCATATACACTTATTCATATTATACAAGCACAAAAAATGTATGTATGCTAAAAATGAGAGAGTGACACTACTTCGCGGTTTTTCACTTATTGCGTGGACCAGGTTCTGGTCCATGTTAACCGCGATAACTGAAATATGACTGTATTTATTATAATATATTATATTTATTACATAAAATGAAGTCATAAATTATTGTTATATGAATTTATATTTTCAGAACTATTTTCAATAACTTTAATGCGTTCTGTCAGTTACTAATAAACCAAATTGGTATCATCAATTACGTTCTGATTAAACATTAGTAGATATTTTAAACATTCATCTTTTCCGATAGAACTGTACCATAGTCCGCTTTCACATGGAACTCTTAGTTAGCCAAGGCCAGTTTCGATTGATTTCTTGTCGATTGATCTAGTCGCGTTTCTGAATTTTGTACTATGTTTTAGATTTTCTTTTTTATTTCTTCTGTTTATTTTGAAATCTTGTTTTATATATTGCAGAGTACAAGTTACATGAAGAAAGAACACAGACAGTTACTAACACGACTGTGAAAATATCGTTGATAACTGTGAGTCTTTACTGTCAACTTTACTGTTAAAATTTATTATATATAATTCAAAAAAATAAATAAAGTGCCCCAACTGGAATTAACAAAACTAAATTATATACAAGAAAGAACTGAACAATTCATCGAACAGGCAGTTCCCTTCTCTGATCAGATAGAAGAAAAGAAATAGGATAGGATGGAGGGAGGTAGTTGACCACTCCTACTCTATCTCATACATTCTCTCTGCCGAAGTGATCAAGAAACCTGCGTGTTTGTCCCTTTCTTGTGTCTTCTAATTGTAACTTTAATTATATTTATATATTTCATTGAATAACTGACTGTATTACACTGATGTAATACATCATTTTCTTCACCAGTTTTTCGAGGTTTCTGAATACCTTCTTCTTTCCTTCATCTAAACGTTGGAGAATATTAATTAAGTTATAAGTAAAGTTTGAGAATATTGTATTCAATGAAATATGCTTGAATGAAGGACTACTATAAATTTTACAAATATATATATACCATTATAAACGGAAACGGTCCGGCAGGACAGGATCACACTTAAAATAAAATAGACAGAAACATAACAAAGACTCACTTTTCAATATTTCGACCGTAATGGCGACAGTGAGTTGACTGTCGTCCTTCCGACAATTCACTTCTTCTCCTGAGGACGACCGCCATTACTGTCGAAATATTGAAAAGTGAGTCTTTGTTATGTTTCTGTCTATGTGTCACAGTTTATTTTAAGTATATATATATATATATATATATATATATATATATATATATATATATACAGACTATATTGACACAAAGAACACTCAGAAATGAAACAGAAACTCACTACTATATTTCGATGTCCTCGTCATGAGGAAGATAGAAACGAGTCGCTCCGCAGGCAGACAACGATTCATATATACGTATATATATATATATATATATATATTCACTTAATAAACAATAAATCGTCTGGAAAGACGATCCAAACTGGAAACAATACAGGTTCATTAAAGAGTAGCACACAGAGTGAAGAACACACTTACAAACTCAAATTTTCGGGCAATCCGTCTTCAGGAAAAAAGAGAAAGGGAGACCAAGAACGATGGTAGATGCAACGGCAAGTAACTTGCAGTTACTTAAAGAAATCAGAAAAAAGACTAAGATCTTTCAACTGTCACAAGCGGTTTCCGTCAGAGTCAAAAACTGAGAGTCAAACTGAGTCAAATCAAAGTTTTAACCCAGACGAAGACTGCTTGTTATGGTTGAAAGACCTTAGTCTTTTTTCTTATTGCTTACTGTAGTTTGGACGTTGATACATATAATATAATTTATAAAATACTTACATACAAAACTCTCTAACCCCCTCCCTTACTTATCAATCTCTATTACCCTCTAAATTTCCTTCAGGATCTATGTAGACTTTTAATTAATGTATTCAGTTGGTTGTCAACTTATCTACCTTTAATAATTTTACATACAAAATGACAAAACCTGTAAAAGTGTACAGTTATGATATTCATATCACTGAGAATACTGTTCTGTTCTTGAAGAAAATATATACATCGTTCTTTATGTTTCAAAAACCAGCACCACTACAATCATCGAAAGTAAATCGAAAATCGAAGTATTATTGTGGTTGATAAAAATATTGAGAAAATTTCCTACCATTCAGTAGTATAAAATGTACCAGCAAAAATGTTAATAACTTCATGGACACTAATGAATTATTTATTTACCATTTACGAACATGGAGGTTCGAAAACAATCTCCTGGCAGCTGTTCTCGTAAACATCTTGAAACCACACTGGGTGTCCCTGATGGAACGGACAGTGAAAGTCTTGACGAGAAAGTGGAAGCCATACATAAGGAAAGTCCTGAAGGCAGAACGCGTCGCGATAGACTCCTCTTCAAGGTGAGCTCTGGAGCCGCATATTACTGCTTCCCTTCTACTGCACTCTTCCGCATTCTCCAAGTAGTTAACTTAAATCAAAAAGTAAATATTATAAAACAAACAATATACGATTTTACTTTTCCTATCTAAGCTTCCTAAACATAAACAGGTTCGACAAAAATTATATTAATCTATATGAAGAAAATAAAACAGTACAATTGTATATCTTTACAAAATTTTAGGTCAATAAAAAGAGCTGCATAAAAATCTATAATTATCCTTTTTGCTGAACCACAACTGATTATTGTAAACTTTTATTAGATTTAATATAGTTTTCCCCTGGATTTTCATTTTTCTATTTCTACTGATTTTAATAAACCTGTAACTTCTTTAATTTATATATGCACTAGTTGTGAGAGTACGTTTTTTTTAAAAAAAAATAACCATGTGTTATTACTGAAATGTGTTATTATAATATATATACGGCACTGAGAGCAAGTGAGGAGTCGTGACTCCCCAAAAACAAAAAAATACTTGGACGCAGGTGTTAGAAGTTTTCAAGAAATGCCTTAATATATAATCGTTTCTATGAGTTAATTTGAATGAAAGTTAATACTTCAGCCAGCTCCGAGATAACGATGGGTTTCCTAACGGTCTCTTTAGATGACATGTCTGTGTGGCTTCAAATTTTCTACCACCCTGATCATTGAAACTATTAATAAACCAAGGTAATGAAATCCCGAGCAACGACGGGTGAAATAGGTTTTATAATAATATAAATCCATTTACAGGCAAAAATGTCATAATAATCCCACGGGACTTTACAGTCAAAGATCACTACCAAATCTATAGAAATATAAAAAAGTTTTAAGACCTTACTAGTTACTGTTAACTGATATTTAACAGTAGTGTTTCTGGAGGTACAAATTTTGGTTTAGTAAAACATATCCTTAGAAAAAAATCCATTTTAATAGTTCATCAGTTATAGAATAAGTAAATATACAACAGGCGTGTTCAATACATGATCGCTAAGGCATTAAAAAAGATTAAAAAAGTAAAAAATGTCATGACCGCATGACATTAAAAAAATTAAATTCAGCCTATAATTCATCCCGTCACTGATTGCTGTATAGGACGGCCAGTCAATCGAATTATGATTTCTTCAGTACTTATGTCTCTGTACAAGAGCAAAAGTGGTCTAAAGCAAAAGTGCACTAAAGCTGGTAAGCGCTTGGAGTAGCTTAAGTCCTAACTGTTAATAAGCCAGTCACTAAGTGGTCACTTATTTTCTTTCAATTTTTTCTTTTAAAATTAAAAAAGGGTATAAAAAGAGTGAGGAGAATATATCGAGCAAGAAGGAAAAAAAACATATGACTTTCATATGAAATGGGAAGAGAACATGTTTTTTCACGATGAAACATTACATACTTCAATTTCAGTAAAAATCCTCAATAGAATTCTAAAGAAATATAGTTGGTGGATCATTGTAACTTGTTCATTTCATAAGTGGCTTGCATACAGAAAATATGTGAGCACCACTGATCTATAGTAATAAAATTTAAGAAAAAATATTAGGAAAAGAAATTGCAAACATGTGTAATCCACTAAAGCTGTCAATATAAATGGAAAAAGGTATTTAGAGGTAAACTGTACTAGATTTATGATTGTTTAATTGACAAGAGGGCAAATAAAGATATTGAACTAGATATCTAATCTAGTTCAATAAAGATATAATACTACATCTAATCATATCTGTGAATTTATATTTAAACAGGATTTAAAACGAAAATATTTGGAATGGATCTACAATCAATATTTATATAAGTAAACATAGTATCAAACTCATTGACAATCAATTAAATTAATTGATTTATTTCAATCTATCTCCATTTTGTCAATTATAACGAAAATGTAATTACTGTTATGACATAATCTGGAAAGTGACTACAGGAGGAACATAAAAGTTGTCATTTTTAGTCCGGTATTTCTTCTTTCAATATAAAAAATTCCTGATATTTTTATTATGAAATATTCCTAGTAAGACAATGCTTATACAAAACTTAAAGTTTCTAGAATGATCATAGCAGAGGGTTATAATCAGTACTTTTTATGGCGTAAAGTACCTTTCTCATATTACTCAAAAACAAGGGTTAATTACCACACTAAGAACTATGAGTTTGTCAAATGTCATTAAGGTCTTTGAAAAGTGACTTTTCGATAGCACTTTCCAATCACACTGCATGATCAAAAATGGCTTGATAGGACCTCAAAAAGTATAAACCCTTCAAAATCTCAAAATGTATTTACTCCTTGAAGGCTATACTTTTAACAATAGAATATTTACTGTTAAGCACAGTAAATAATTGCTTAATTAATGAATCGTTATACTTTACAATAACCAACTAAAAAAATGCCCACTTATGCAAAAAAATAACAACATATCCTGCTTTATATTTATTAGTTCCAAAGTATAACATATAATATGATTATATATCATACCATGGTTATAATAGTTATGCTTATATTGTAATGTAACATAAAAATTCGACAAGTAATACGTTTTAAAATTAATTAACCAAATTGGTACGATAAATTAAAGAAAGACGTATTATCCGTTAAAATTCAAAAACTTCAAAAAAATTTTATATGTGTCTGATGATGAACAATAAGTGTTCAAAACTAAGTGTAAATTCCTTGTGGTGAAGATGTAATATATTTTCCTCACTATCATGAGTAAATACCACACAATAACTGCTTGCACAGAGCGTGAATCCGTTAAAATATTATTATTCTATAGTCGGATAGTTTAAAAAAATTGTATATTCAAAAAAAGTACTACAAAGAATATTTTGTATGATGTAATTTCGCCAAAAAACCATACTGTTCATCCTCCTATAAGGAGCTCTTTTTGAGTTAACTTATGGTCCGTGCAATGTTGTAACTACTGTTCACCACTTCTTAGATTTAGTCCAAGGTATTTTATAAATATTTATGCAAAATTGACTTTTTCTATTAACGAAAAATATGACAGTTTTTTCATACTATTCATTACGCTAAAATCAGTTGTATATTAATTAGAAAAGTTCAATTTCATAAAATAAATAGTGCAGGACAAAAAAAAAGGTATCGAAATACACATTATGGGCAATAAAATGGCATCCCCAAGATATAAGAGCTATGTTCTGCTATGATATCAATTTGATCCATCAAAACGGTATTTAAACTTGGTATAATAAACAAAAACCTTTATTTTCAAATTTACTTTTTAAGTGGCAGCTTCGAAATATTAAACATTTACTTCTTAGAATTGTAATTATATGGTAATAAAAAAAAACTGTTATGACCACATGGAATAATAGATTTACTCTTAATGCATTGAAGAGTAGTATAATATTTTTTTTATTGCAGTATATGATGCAGAGAAGTCATAATGTGCCTCGATCTGCTGATTGTGACTAACATAAAATCTTGAAACAGAGTAGGTTGTATAACTGCTGTCATCGGAAGTTACATTGATTTATAATAGAATTATTAATCAAAATAAATGATCACTTTTAATACAAAGTTTGGTAGTAAAACTAGGCATTTAGTTGTGTCTGAAGTCATTATGCCAACAGTCACTCTTATATATAGCAAATAATGAACAGTTGCTCATTAACTTTTTGATTACATTTGATCAAGAAAATATTAGTTCTAATTAATTTGAATTAAATATATTTAGTTTTTATTAAAGAGTGGTTTCAGTTAGATGTTTAAGTACTCACGTTGTCTGGAAAGTTCATATTAGAACTTTGTATAAGTACGTTAATTAGCAAAATAGATTTACGAAACTATATACAAATATTCTATTTTATGTTTGAACACAATTTATTAAACAATTATATGGACCTCACTAAATTTGGGTTTATTTGTTGTACTTTTGAAATGGAACATAATATATTGCATTTCAATCATTTTATGCTTTTCTATTACAGTAAGGGGGCCAGGTTAGCTCAGTGGTTAACGTACCTGCTTCTAAATCGGTATGTCCAGGGTTCGATACTCACCTGGCCCTCGATTTATTTACACGGAAGGTGAATAAATCTGAGTACGTCGTCCCTCAGATGACGTTAAGCCGTCGGTCTCGAGTCTGTACGATGTCAGGTACTTAAAGATCCCTACTCTAAATACACGTGAGTAGGCCAAATTTGGAACTCCCAATGTACAATCACCGATCAAACAAAAAGACCGTAAAGGGTTGACGTTTTTAACCCGCTAGGAGATCAGTTTAAACAATAAAACAAAAAATTACAGTAAGGGCAAACATGATTCACATGCAATAAGGAAGAAATGTAATGTGAATGGTGGCAATGATTTAGCATACAGAACTGCACGGAAGTGGTTTACAACATTTATGGGTAAATATTACTGGCAAGTTACAAAAATGACGCTCAGGGAATTCTTTCAATATAAATGATTAAGCAAAGATAGTATCACTGCATCGTTGTATAAACGCAACGAAAATGTATTTCTAAAGAAAATCCTTGCAGACTATTGGAAATAATAGTTTACAACTTCTGGTAAACGATGAATGAACTATTTTACAAAACAGTCTAAACAATAAACATTTTAATTATTTAAACTCCATGAACAACAATATTGATTACTTTTTCTAAAGCACTCCCAGAAATTCTATGGAAATGAAACTTCTAAAGTAAAACAAAGACAAGAAATACTGCAAATGAAATGACATCATATATATCTTCAAATTTTACAAAATAAAACTTTGAGGATGTCACCTAATTAGTATTAAATATTCATTTCAAAAACGAAATGCGCTTTTCACCACCTAATTAGAGCGCCAACATAATTAAAACTTCAAACTCTAATTGAAAGATACAGGAAGTTTTAAGTAGGTCACAAAAAGAACTTCGACATTTGAAATTTAAACATTGAACTGATAACTTTCTGACAAATATTATACCAGCCCACACTATTTATATCAGTTATATAACTAATATGAACAATCATTATAAATAATTTTTTTTTAAATGTATCATTTCTAGAATAACAACTCACTTAATAAGAGAAATTACTGTTTTATTGTTCTATTTTCAGAAAAAACTATAAAACAAATCTTTATACAAATATATAAAAGAAAACTATAAAACAAATATATGTAACAAGATTTGTAAATAAATGAAGATTCTTAGTACCACAGAGGTTGGTATAAAGTAAATCATTAATATTTTAAAGACTTTATAGTGTCTATATGACAGAAATTCAACTAAGAGAGTTGCACAGACATTTCTATTACTTATTAATACTTGGAAGCCTGGAGTTTGTTCATTTTCCCGATACGGTAGAAGAGATCCTTAAATTAATTCTTTTAAAGATCAAGGACTAGTCTACAGGTTTGGCCAATAAAACGTCCTGTGATGATTTCAAAGTTGAAACAGAACCTCGAGAGCCTGGCGTATAACTCAAGTACATGAGAAATACATACTTCCTGAGCATAACACGTACACGAACTTGCACAAACCCTAGTTTCATCCATAATCTTCTCAAAGTCCCAAAGGCTCTTAAAAAGAATATGGTCACTGGACCTTCTCTCCATTAAATTGACACGCCATAGTAGAACAATGTTACAGAGATCAACCAATCGGTGCTCCATTACAACTCTACCATGCTATGTTGCTAATACAATAGTTAAATTGAACATTCAGAGGTATTATACTTCTAAATACATATAATTCATGGTTGGAGAAACAAATAATAATTACAAAAAAAAAAAATACTATTTAAACTAGTCTTTCCTGGTTTGTAAAGGTTTCCTCGTAGGTTTGAACCATTGAGGCTTAGTTGTGTTTGTCAGATTTTAAATGACTAACATAGGATGGTGTTATACAATAAAGTATACAGATACAATAACCTGACATGCTATAAGATTATAAAAAGAAATAATAATAATAATGTACACATAAGAATTTACAGTAAAGTATGTATTTGTAATGATTCTAAGTTGAACTAAGCCATATGAATACAGGACGACTCAAATCATTGATGCAACTGCTTGTCAGACAACAGGGATGGTCAACAGAGGCAGCTTAAGATAGAAAATGTTTATATCAAACACCTAGATGACTGGGTATCATTCAATCTTAAGAATATGGAGGAAGTGTTCAAGTGCTTAAATTATTTGTGTTATTAAATTGTTAGTTGTCGTTTTATCTTAGTTATTTTTTTTTTTTAAAAAAAGCTTATAATAAAATAAGTAAGGTAAATATTTCATTGAAACAAATGTGATATTAGAATTGTAACAGGTTAAAAGAAACTAATTGCCTTAAACATGTCAACTGCAGTAAGGATATCCATGCCTGAATCAGGCTATCAGAGTTATTTACGTTGAATGATGTTATGATTGCAAGCCTACTTCATGTGAGCTTTAATTACAACGTTATGGGGTTCCTCAACAATTCACAAAAAAACTAGGTATATTGAAAACACATCTAAAGGGCTATATCGGCAGAACAGACCCAATGGATTAGCCAACACTTTCTACTGACCTTGCCCCAGTAAGTATTTTTCTCAGGGAGCTGTCCAAAACTACATCACACTAGAAAACTAAAAAGTACTATTGATTTGAAAAATATATCAGAAACTGATTTAAGGAAATTAATACAAAATGAAAGTTGTGAAAAAATTTTTGTAGAACCATGAATAAATAGAACTCAAATTGTCCATATACAATAAGCAGCTGTTTGGCATCCAATTTTTAATTGTAATTACTTGTATAAATTTAATTATTAATTTTAATACAATGTTTCAAAATAAAAAATAACCGTTATAATTTTTATAACATTTTTTATTAAATATTATATAATCGTACTATACCATTAATATAAACAGTTATACCACTCTGTATAGTATCTCTATGCAAGGAACTATAAGGAGTTTGTAAGAAAATCCCCCCCAAAAAAAGACAAAAACAACTACGCCAATACTCAACCACTAACTTTTGCAGCTAAACTGGCAACTATAACCACAAACAATATTTGGTCCTTCAGTAGCAGTTGCAGATTTCAATGTATTTCGGTCACTTTAAAAGTTCTGATCAGGTAAAATATTTACTTAGTTCAGATGACATTTATTAGATGGCATTATCAAATTGGAAACAATTAATACAAATTATATTGATTTTGAAAAGTCTTCGAAAATCAGAGAATTGCTTGAAAGATTGCAATAGTATTATTAATCAGTACTGGGAAAAAATTATTAAATAATGGCATTTATTATTTCTTGATGCAAGAGTATCAACTGCTAAAGTTATTAACGCTTTCTATATCGGAATTAAAAATTGCTATATTGAAGTTTATTTAGAATAGAGATCAAGAAGTACTAGACATCGTTCAAGTTTGGGATAGGTGACTTTACGACCTTTCCGAGGTATAGTGAAGATTTATCTATTACAAACATGAAAATATATAGAGCCAGAGTGACCAACAAAACTGATAACCTTGGCATCAGAGACAAGAACACTAACAGACCACTCCAACCACATTCGATCATTAAAATAAGTAAAAGTAGCTTTCTAGACAAAGCAACTTTTTATTCTGTCGTACATAAAGTAATCTTAAACTTAAATCTATTGCAAAAAAAAACTAAATCAGTCAAAAAAGTTCATTTTATCTGAGCTTAAATTTACATGAAATATTAAAGCTTAAATGACAGGATTTAAAATCTTGAAGAAATATTTACTAAACATATCGTTTCGTTAACTACCACTTAAATACACTGAAAATTGCAAGAGAAAAGAATACTACCTGCAAGAGATAGAAGCCTTCCAAGACATTTGTTGTGAATGAAAAGCAATGGTATTCCAACATGCTATGTTAGAATTTACTCTTATACCACAGTTGAGTATTGGTCCAATACCACTGCTAAATAAAATATTTTTATATCTATACTCTCATATTTATTGGAAAGTTTTTTTTAAATATTTTCTACTTTGCTGTTATGAACGGATTAACTTAAATCAATTTTCCTTTTGATTGATAGTATTAAGGAATCCTATCTACTCAGAATTTATTTTTGAACACTATATCCAGTAAAACTTTAATTTCGTGATATTAAACTTATTTGATGCCACCAGAGGTATTTCTCTTAAAATCATTATAAAGTTTGCAGTAGAACATAGACCTTAATGTTTTTCAGAAACAACAAAGGTCAATTGCATAGGACAACCTTTACACAATGCATAAGAGTTCAGTGGGACTGGCTCCTAACCAACACTAATAATAATAAAGACATACTAACTTGTTGTTAATCTTTCAAGACTTTGCTCCAACTTGGTAATATCGCTGAATCGAGTGGCCCCATCAGCGTCGGCAAAGAGAATAACAGCTCCTCTACAGCTGGTTACTCCCTGAAGCAGAGTTCATATTTACAGTCAACCTCATAAAATCAACATTAAACACAAAAGAAAACATCAACTAAATCTCAACAGCACCACCAAAAATATATAGAACATCACTTCTGCCAAGAACCATTCATACCTAAATATACAAGTAGCTTTTTTCTATTTATTCTGTTGAAACTGCATTTCTTACAACTTTCTATACCAATTTACCACCAGATATAGTCATACCATTGCCCATTCTGACTCAGACAGAATGGTCTAATACCATTAGTAATAGATAAATTACTTTTATTAGAAAGACTCTTTTTTTTTTTTAATATTTGCTACTTTGCTGTCATGAATGGGTTTACTTAAATTAATATTCCTATTGATTACTCCTATCTCCTGAGAATTAATTTTTTAACATTATATCCAGTAAAACTTTAGTATCCTGATAAAACAGTAACTTTACCACTTCGGTTGTCTGTTTTTTGATAAAAAATGGTATTAAATAAAGGTATTCCAATAAATAAACAATAGTTTCTCGATAAAAATGGAATCAGCCAAAATAAATCTGATAAAAACGTTTATCAGCCAAAAGAAATCGCCAAATCGGCAGATGATATGACCAGGAAATGTTCGCCTTACAACATCCATCGAGGCAATCAGAGTTGGGGGTTGTGACACTTCCTTTCGCTGTGAAAACATTCCGCTAATGTTTTCAAAAAGCCTAAACATTCCTATTTAGGATCACGAATGTATATGCAGAGCTCTTGGGTTACTGTAACAGCATTCATTCTCTCTTCAAAAGGAAAAGGCCAGTTAATGTGGGAATCTTTTTTGTGGTGACAATTGAAATCAAGAGTATACTTGAAAAATGTAGGAAATGTGATCCAATACAAGGACTGTCAATTTTGTGATAGGGAACAAGTCTCATATTTTACAATAATATAATAATAAACTCGTTCATAGTCTATAAAAATATCATACTTAAATCCAAGGTTTTGGATTTTTATTTTGCTCTAAAGTATGTGTTCAAGATGGCCCCCATTAAGGCCTGTCATTCTCTGAGGAGAAAAAAATCCGATCAGTCTGATGTCCTCCGGAATAGCTTCCTTGAGTAGAGTGATAATCCTGGGACTCTTCATACAATCCTTCTGAAAGGTAAAGCTACAAAATTTTATTTCATCCCTTGGGGACTAAAATATTTATTCAAAAATAAGACGGATTTTCTGGATGCGATGAACATTTATTATTATAAATATAAAACATTTATACATACCCAATTTAATTATAATATTCGACTCTAACTCTTTTTTACTTTTAATAAAAAACTTCTACTTTATGCACGTAAGAAACCAGTATATATATATATTTGAAACGGTCCGACAGGACTACCAGTTCACACAGGAGAGAGAAAAACAAATGAAAACACACACAAAAAAGACTCACAACGATATTTCGACATTTGTCGCCATCGGGAAGAAGTAGTCCCTTTGAGTAGCTGTCAACTGTTTATTGTTGACATGGTCTTTGATACTTCGAAAAGATCAGTTTAAGAATTTCCGAAGTTTTTTATATGTTCAAGTAAGTTCGGTATCACAACTTTTCGACTGATAAACGCATTCTAATATCTAAACTGATTTTCCTGACACCAGGAGATAATTTAGATAAAAAAACTGTTTGTCATATTATAGCACAAGTGTATTCTATTGTCAAATTATAACAATTCATACTGCAATACTATTATTATAGTTACACATGACAAAACAAGACATTATTCTCAGAAAAGAAATTACCATTTGTACAGCTCCACCTTTCCCTCTGTTAGGATTAAGAACCAGTACTCTGACTTTGTCAGATCCATATTTTAAAGTATAAGAGTATCCTGCCTGAGGTGTTCTATCTGAACTTCCATCGCTGACAATTATTATTTCATATGAAAAACTGGCAATGGATCTTGATTGCAGAAAAGCAATGCATTCTTCCAACATAGGCTTTACTAAAAACGAGATAGAATTTTACATATAAAAGATATATTGTAACAGTATCCCAAAACTATACGTAACATACGTCTCTTTTCTTCATTATAAGCCGGCACGATAACACTCAAAGTTACAGAGAAATCATCTTCTATGGATGGAAAACAACACTTTAAACCGGCTTCATTCGTATAGTACTTTTCATTTTCACTGCGAACATTTTCGGCATATGGTTTAGATGTAAGAATTACTAGAATACAGAACTAAAACAATACAGCAGAAATTAGATATATATATCATTTAATAAAAGAACAGTTATTAAAATAAATAACTCACAGAAAAAACTACTATGCTTAACGAGCATATAACATAAAATAGAAATGACCAGAAACAGCAATCCATTTTATTTTCTACCAAGTTTCATAACTGATAATCAACTTATCAGTCAACCAACATTTCAGTTCTGTACATGACAGCCACGTAAACATAAACAAAACAGGAGGTTTTACAGGGTTATCACGTTTTAATGACAGCCAATTTGACTAACTGAGATTATCAACAATTATGTTTGGCATTTGAATCTTGTTTCAGTAATTTTTTTAGTAATAAACCTGTAAATCAATTTAAATTGATTCTATCAAAGTAAAATTATGTGACATTTATAAATAAAAATATGTCATTTAATATTGAAGACGGTTCTATAGAAAGTTTCTAAATTATCTAACGCTTATGCTTTCTTACTATTATTTTATTATTTTCCAAGTTATAATGGATTTAAACATGTCATTAGAATTTAATATGGAACAAAAGTTTCATTAAGATTTAAATAAGAATTTTATGTCAAAATAAGAACATACGAACATTTCTGTTTGGATTCCTGAACATCATTCTTATATTTACTTGTCATTCCTAATTTGAAATGAAAGAAGGTTTAATGCTCATCTAACACCCAATGAAATACAATCTTTATTAATTGTAGTCAAGTATAATCCGCAGATTTCATACAATTAATTTAAAGAGAAATTAAAACTTAAATTAAATTTACATGTCTAAATGTAAAAAATTAAAAAATGTAAGCAATTATATAATGTTTAGGAAAGACAATTTTTTTGAAATTCTGAACGTAGTGCTAGTTGTATTGCTTTTACGAAGAGTGTTTTGATGCGTTGTTACTGAAATAGAAAGTTGGTGTATTGAGGGATATTTTAGTTCGGTGTTGGCACTGCTGATACGTGACAAAGGCACCTGAGAAATTCAGTAGTGAAAGAGTGAAATATGCAGGTGGGTTGCAATGGCGTTGTCGGAAATTCGCATAGGGAATGTTTTGGGTCAAAAGGATTTTCAACAGGTAATTTATCATCGTTCTTTAGTATTGTAAACATGGAAATATTAATATTACAATAGTTTTATTTTTAATTGAAGGAAGGGTGTCTGTTTGGTATATAATAGTGTCATCTGTTGCCAACTCAGACCTTTCTATGTCACTGATCTTGCCAACTTTTTTGTATTTTCTTTTTGTTTTCTTCATGTTTAACTCCCAATAGCTGAAATTGTATAATCTTTCCTTACCAGTAATACGTTCTTGTGATTCTAAATTAAAAAATACCAGTATTTGTAATAAAAATTAATTGATTTACATTATCAAGTAAAAGTATTTGTTAATTTATTATTTATTAAGTAATGCCATTAGCCTATATAAATGAAGTTTTGGCTTCTTTCCTCAGTAGTTTGTTTTTGAATATGTGTTATTTACTGTAGCATATTGTAAGAGTTCTAAATTAGGTTAAATCCATTTTCCTACAATTTGATTGAACAGTTACATGTATTATTGTTGGGAACCTGATTTAAAACGTTTGCAGACTCCTGCATATAATGGGTTATCAAAATCTAATGGAATGGATACTTACTCTCCCTGGTCATATGAATTGATGCCTTCTAATTTTCTTAAGGTATGTATTAAATACAGTGGTTTTAATTAAATGTAACCTGTTAAGAAAGAGTTCATGCTAATAATTTTTTTTCAGAATGGTCAAACTATTGATGATAACTCTGTGATTGGAAATGCCATTGTAGATGACATGCTAACTAAGCTTTTGGACGATGACCCAAGCAGTGAAAAAGATAGGTAAATACATTTTTGAAATTCCAAATCGTAAATTTTTGTAAGAATTATGGTGGTATAACTTAAATTTATTTCAGATATGACCATGGGAATATTTTGTGCCCTGGGAGCGAACCCCAAGAGTTTTATTCCCAGAAAGTTAACATACCAGCAACTAGTTCCTATACGAATATATCTCAACAGGTTGGGTCCTCTTTTTTGATTCGTACTTTTTGTAAAGTCTTCGAGGTAGAAATTGTTTTAAAATTTAAGGCAATTAATGTAAGATGTTTAGTTTACCTGCTTTTTCTGTTAGAATAGCATTGGCTCTTATCTGTGAGATACATTTCAAATAAAAACATGATGTCCTGTGAGTCTATTATGGTAATAAACCTTCTGACAATTGATAAACAATGCCTGGAACATATCAGAAACTTTATTTTAGAGCCACTATTTAATTTGAAACACTTCATATTTTTAGAGTTCAATGATAGGACATTATTTTTGTCAACAGAAATTTTGACGTACTGAAGTTTTATTCACCAATAATTTAAGTAATAGATAAATTATTTAAATATTTTTATTCTAACGTAACTTTTCTAGAGGTTTTTCAAGGTTTGAATTAGGATTATTAATTCTATTAAAAACAAATTATTGTTAATAACAGAGTTATTCACAACAAATTGTTCTGAATGTCATATTTGTTTGTCAGATATTATAATTAACCTTTATTTCTTGAAATTTGGTTATAGTTAAGAAACTTGTTTTTTTTTCATTTTCTTTGTTTGTACGTTGTTTGAGTGAAATCTGTAACTTAATATCATTTCTGCGTTTTACATTTCAGTAAATCTTGACTTTGGTTATTTAGAAATTACTAATTCGTATATTTATAAAGAAAAATAGGGATCATTTCGTAACATAATTGTTATTCTTTTTTTGTAATGCCTTAAAATTTTTGGGATTTATTAGTACATCTTTTTCCATAACTATTTTTTGGCTTTTAAATGCTTCTTTTATATTTATAGTGCAAAAAAAATTGTTGATAAATAATTTTTTCCTGCATGTTTATTATTGTTACTGATTTCACTTTATTAAAATATATTAATTTCTTTAATTTAAGTATTTTACTGCTATATAAACAAATTAAGAAAACTAGTATCAGTAAAATTACGAGTTTTAGTTAAGTTCGAAATTAATGATACTTCTTATGTTTTCGCTTAATCTTATGAATCCTTATATATTTTCTTGTTTATAATTTGTTTGGTTTATTTAATGATCTAGTGACTGCCAGTTAACTTCCCCTTTTTTATCATTAATATTAATATGAGTTATTGTTGTAATACGTATTACATAAACGATTATAATAATTGTATTAGAGTGTTTATATTTAATTACTGCAAATATTTAGTTTACAAATTTAATAGTATTTTTTTTAGGTTTAAATACACCTATGGTTTAATTAAACCAATTTAATAAACCATTAAAATTAAATTAACCCATACACCACATTTAAAACGTAGTTATATTAAAGCTTTCGACCTTATGAACTTTATCATCCAGAATACGAGCTATGTATTTGATTTTGATTTCAGTTTATCTCTAGGAGGAATACATGTTTTCATTTACGTCTCTTATTTCATTCATATGTGATAGATATAAATAAATGAGAGTGGTATGTTCTTTAATTTTAACTTTACTTTTCCTCATTGTCAAACAAGTTATTTTGCCTATTTGCCAATGTTTGCAAATTTCCTAAGCCAAAGTCAGCAAATTAAAAAAAAAATTAAGATATGTTTCATTTTAAAGACGTATTAATTATGTACACAGTGATTCCATACCTCTCTAAATTACTTCATCCGTTATGAATTGCTGTATCTGTAAAGCCCTGAAGAGTTATGTGGGTATTAAACTATGGTGTGAAAGTATAATTCGTTGCGTACAATTCAACACTTGTAAATCAAAACGGTCTAAGAACGAATTTTTTTTTAGCTAGTTGTTTAGAAAAAAACGTAATAGTAGGATCCACTACTACCATGCTATAGCGCTAGTACTGTTAAGCACCACCAGTAACATAAAGGATACATATGAATAAGTAACTATGCTGTATATTTTATTCAAAGATTATCATTTTCCTGAAAACAAAACTTTTGCTATCAAGATCCTTTTGATTTTCAATTCTTAAATGAATGCTGTTTAATAAACTGCTTGCTATAAACTGATTATAATCTGTTTTTCTTATCATATAAAGTGCATGTAAATATTGTTTTAAAAATGATTGTGAGGAAAAATATATATTACCATATTTTATATTTTACCCCTTGTGAAAAATAAAAACGAAAAGGATTATATTTTACAACGCGTTTCGAACACTTAGTGTTCATCATCAGGTACATCTGCCTCAGTAAGACGGTGTTCAGTGATTGAGTTAACAGACACTGTTGATATAGCAATAAAAAATATTGAATAAAGTCCTTGTGGTAAAGATTTAATATATTTTTTCTCACTATCATGAGTAAATACTGCACAATAACTGCTTACGTAGCCAGTGTTTTGAAACTGTTTGCAAATATTTTATTGTAAATATAATAGCACAGTACTCTATCAAATTTGTTACGAATTATTTTATTTCATATCAGGTTTGCTCAGATGAAGCAAACGTAATATAAATGTGGTTTAAAAGTTTTAATTAATGAATTAATTAGTATAGGTGTGTGATTGTACCTGAAAGAAGTCTGGCGAACCAGAAAATATGAAAATCATTAATGTTTATGTAGCAGATTCATTTTTATTTTGAATTCAGAGTTATTATTTACATATATTTATTACACTGGTGACTTTATCTTGAGTAGCGTGAAAAAGTAAATTGCTTATAAATTAAATGACTTGCATATTCATAAAATACAATTATTGTTTTTTTAGTTGGACAAAATAATTGCAACCAATTTATTTTAAAACAGTTTAATAGCTTTCTTTTATCATAATATTGATGAGTCATTAATTTCCGAATATTTCATTACTTTAAGTAGTTGGTAATTAGAAGTAGATCAGATATATTCATGTCATTCTCTTCAATTAGGGTTTAATGACAATGAGTTGTGATTCCAGTATTTGTGTGTAGTTTATTGTCACAGTCTTTTGCCGCTTGTTTAGCTTTCCTGAGTATTAAATGGTGCATATATTTACTTTCCAGAATTTTTATTTTTCAGAACATTGACTGATTGAATTGTCATTATTGATATTGTACTGGCTGATACTCTAATGTGAATATATTTTTGCTAATTGGTGGAAAAGTGTTGAGATTACTATTATAAGGTTATTTACCAATGGATGCAATATTACGGGGCAATGATAAAAGTTTAATTTCAGTTAGTTGTTTCTTTTAAAATTTTTGACAAAACAAGTATGGCAGCTTTCTCTCTTCATTATTTTGAAATGCTGTATATTTTCTAAATAATGTTTTTTTTGGTGTTATTTTATTCTAATACGATTAAAGTTGATAGTGAGATATGCTGGATTGTAGCATATGTAAGTATAATATTTATATATATACAAAATTAAAATTTATCACGACTCGTTCAGTTTTTCTGGTTCAAATTAAACTCTCATTGCCAACGTTTAAATAAAAGGTTTTTATTTAAAACCTTTTTCATAGGCCTACAAAACAGAGGAAATAAAGAAATAATTCAATCATTCAAAAATCAAACATAAATAAAAAGCGCAATTAGTTACAAATAAAAAATTACAATAGAAATTTTGACAATAGGTTAGTGAGAGAACTTACAGAAGTATAAAATTATAATTTCATATTTGTAACTAATTGCGCTTTTTATTTATGTTTGATTTTTGAATGATTGAATTATTTCTTATATTTCCTCTGGTTTGTAGGCCTATGAAAAAGGTTTAAATAAAAACTGAAACGTTGGCAATGTGAGTTTAATTTGAACCTGAAGAACTGACCGTGTCCTGATAAACTTCAATTCAGTTTATATATATAATATTTCACAATAAACACTTGATATAACAATAAATAATCATGCCTAAATTGTGTTAGGTTTTTGATTCTAACGAAGACCACTTGTTCCGGTTGAAAGATCTTAGTTTTTTTCTTATTTCTTGCTGTGGTTTGATCATATATATATAAATGATGTGTTTCATGGTGAGTCGGTGAATTTAAGTGTGCAGTACTTTTTGGATGACTGTAGTTTTGGTGAGGTTGCCCAGTGTTAATATATTGTTTGACAGCAGGACGTGGAGTTCGGCCTAGGGCTACTCAACATAGACACGCAGTGCAACGCAGCTTCACCTGTTGCTCCTTCTCTCCTTACCTCCTCCTCAATCCAACAGGTTAGTCTAGAAACGCAGAATAGTTTTAAGTGTTCTACTATATTTCAATAACCCATACAAATGTGTATTGCATTGAATAAATGTATTTTAATTGAGGATTCCGTAATAAATTGCGGATGTTTAACTCATGGACTATTCTCATAATGTATAATAATTAACTTGGCATGTGTTGAATTCCTTAACAAACTAATGCGATTATGTTTTGGTACAGCCAACCATGCGGCTATAATCAGGTCACAAATTTAAACAATTTACACAGAGTTTAAATAGGCTAAAGTTTAACTAGCTTAACAATTGAAATCTCTACGCTGTTAAAAACAGTACTTAATGAAACTTGTTAAAAAACAAGCATACAATATGCAAAGAAAAAACACCGCTGGGATGTAATTGCTTTACCAATTCCTTCCCTCATTACCTGATTTGCTTCATGTAATCCTATAATTCGAAGCATCTAGGTTAGTCCACTATCCTTCTGTTTATTTATGTTGTGTTGTGGTGCACCAATAGTACAACGATAACTAGATTTTCAGAGCTTTATTATTATTTAGCCTCTAACCGGTTTCTAACGACTATTGTCGTAGCTCTTTCGTTTCCATGTTAGTACCTCTCTCATCACCAGTGTTGCTAAAAACTACACCAATACTTGTATCACCAACAACAACACTTCCAATTTTTGAATCTTCATCATCGATAGTACATCAACAACTACATCTACATGTCATTACCTCTTTCAACCACAGCGTATGAACAACTACCACACTATATCTTTATCTCTCTCAACATCCAGTATTTCCAACTTGTAGGTGTAGTCTATTATGCCTATTGCCCTATTAACACTACCTCTGCAATATCACTTGCCACTTCCACTTCAGTATTGATGCTGACACAATAATTAGTATAGTGGAATTATTTCGAAGTAAAAAGAATAAATCCTAAATTATTTATAAATTAAGAGTGTTTAATTTCAGTCCATATATTTCAACCTCGTATTTCACTTTTGCATTACCAGAGAGATTTTTATAATTCACAGAGTCTTCCTTTATTATATTTTACTTGTAACTGTGTTAACTTTTCATGATACTTAAATAAAATTTAAAACAATTATCTTAAAACAGCCATTTGGCTGGGTAGTGACAGGTATAGGTACAATTCACAATACTGGAGCCAAATAGTCGTTAGTAATAGATTAAAGGATCAAGAATAATTTTATTTGATTTAATCGTTAAAAAAATTGCAACTTTTAGCATACTATATGATTGTACAAGTAGTTATTATAAAATATGAACTGGGAGAAGAAGAGAGATGTCAAGAAATTTAGAAAGGAAGTTTGAATAAGAGAGAAATGGTAAGAAATGTAAATTAATTGAAAGTGTGCATCAAAGAGAGAAAGAGACTGATATAGAAGTGGAGAGAATCAGTCAAACAGTGATAATCAAAGATAGGAAGGGAGATATATATATCAAAGATAAGGATATATATATAGAGTAGCAAAAATAAATAATAACAAAAAAAAGTCATAATGAGTAGAGTGAGAAAGAGAATGACAGGGAGAGCATAATACATGGAAAGAGAGCGTGCTGGATATAGGAAAGGAGGAAGAAAGAAAGAGAGAGAGAGAGAGTTTCTGATTAAGGTAATGAAGTTAAATTTCTTCAAAATGTAATATTCATACACTAGGTGTAAAAATGCTGTAAAATAATTCTCACACATGTTTAATAAAGGTATCGTTTAAGTTCCACGGGTTTGTATAATACTACGTGTTAAATTAACAAGTTCTTTTTTTTACTTTCCTACTGTTGTGGTCATAAAATAACCTTTTTTTTTTTTCAGAATTACCAACTTAAGGAGTCTCCCTACTACCTCAATTCTGCTTTCTTCCTTCCTCAACCTCAGGACTTCAATAACACCAGTAAGTTGACAAGGTTTATTATAAAAGAATAGTTGCAATTACAGATCTTATTGTCACTGTAATCTCTTATATATAGATAGTCTGTGAAAAAAATTATTATTTAATAAGAAACTGCTTCATGATATATATCAGCTGATAAGAGCAAAGGAAATTGGTGCAATGTGTATCACATGATGGTTTTGGAGAAAAACAAAATTGCCTGGCACTAAATCTTCTGGGATAGAATTTTCCTAGCACCATTGTGTTTCTTACTTAGTTGTCTATTCTCATGGAAAAGTAATACGACTGCTTTTTATACGATTGTACACTTACATCCATTTTTGGTTAATACAGTACAGTGTTTTCAACGGTTTAATTTTTTATTTAGATATGTTCCAAGGAGAGTCTGACCTACCCGATGAACAACAGATGTACAACTACGTTAAGATGCTGAACAACGACAAAGTCTGTTTAGACCGCCTTCTTGACCTATCCACCAACCCTTCGGATAACACCACCCAGGTCTGTGTCAATCAAACAAACAAAATATAATTGATACTAAATTATATTCAGTTTGTGATGGTTCTTGTTTTAATATTCATTTTTCACTTTTCATAATAATGTGAAAAGTTGTTATATATAGCTGTAATTTCAGTTTATTGTCTATTTCATATTCGAGAAAACTAACATTAAAACTTTATATATAAACACTAAAATTGATTTAGCAGCTTCTATATTTTTCTTCAAGATGTATAAGGTTAGTGCATTTGAATAAATATCCATAATTAAAAACCATTATTTCACTTAGTGTTATCCAAAAGAATTAAGAGAATGTATCTTGGCACACAGGCTGATCCCCGAAACCTCAGTCTTTTCAGAGTAGCAGTTAGCCGGATTTCATTCCCAGTTAATTAGGTGGATTAAACGTTTACCATCAAGCAGTAAAAAACTAATACACTTTAGTGAAACGTTTTCAGTTGAGCACTTATTTTTTTGTTAATTGATAATTTAACACAATATGAATTATATATTTGTTATATTAGTAAATATATAATTTGTATATTTGAAATATTTAGTATTAATTTAACTTTTGTTTTTTAATGAGCATAAAGGTTCTATGTATTTGCAAGCAAATAAATGGTTTGTTTTATCCTAATGTGTGATTAGAATGTTGGGTAGTTATTTAAGAAGCTTGTTTTCATCACTATGTCGTTTATATTCTTTGTTGTTTTCACTGATAAGGTAAGCAGGGTGTAGAGCTCGTAAACTCAGCCCAACCCAGAAAACCTCAGAATCATTATCTAAACTACGCCTTGTTCTACCAGAACTATCTCACTGTGGTTAACCACTAGTCATGCAATTGAATTTCATTCAAATTGACAAACAGCTTTCTACTAGGAACTTAAGTTTACATTTAAAAGTTTGTAATTTTAAGTTAATATGTTGAAGTATTTTCCTGTTTTGAGAACTTGTGAAACCAACTCCTTCTATTGAGAGCTTCATTCGTTCAGGTGTCTTAAGCACTTCGGTTTTTTTTTTCTTTAATCTTAAGTTGGCTATAATGTTTTCAGCAGTTGGTTGACATACGGACCTATTTGTTACCCGGGACAAGTTTCTTACATTGATGGCTTATCGTCATCAATGACGATAGCTTCCTACAATGCTTGAGGTCTATGTCGTCAAGAGTTTCTCTGTCACAAAGAAAATTAGAACGTAGGAGGTATTAAGGCTGATTCTTTCAAGAGGAACTGGTGTCCCCTTGTCTCTAACTTCTCTATTCTTTCTCTTTCTACATATTGCTAGTAACTCCTTTAAATGGTGCCATAGTATTATGAATAAAGTCAAGATACCTTAGGTTGAGTCATACTCCAGAATTCTTTAGCCAAGAAGTCAGCCTCCTCATTTATAGAAATGCCACCGTCTAATGTTGATGGATTAGAATATAGAGATATTCAATATCGTCTCTCACAGTTGCAAAGATAGCAGCTTTTGAATCTAAAAGGAACACTGAGTTTGCTATCTGGTGCTTAAGGGACAGCCTCCTTATCACGCAGACTTCTCCTTTATGATTGCTGACTGAAGTTCTTCAGAAATACTACTGTTATAGATCACTGCTGCCAAAGCCCGAGTAATACTGTCCCTCAGAAATGCAAAGATTACACTTAGTTCTCGAGAAGGCACTCACTTTTTTGTATAATTATATTTCTTGGTTCTAAGATTACATTTTGGCTTCAATAAACAGCTCGTTGCACTTCGGTTAAAGAAGACTGAACCAAAGTTGTCTCTAGGGCTTATTTAGTTTTTACTATCTTCACTGAAGAAATAAATAATTGAAGAGTTACACGTGTAATTAGTCCTTCCTGATGGTATTGTTCCTTAATAACCTGAATAACTTTTTCTGCTCTTGTTCTTGGATTATACATTTTGATTGATTCAGATATTTCATGCAATGTGACAACATATTATTAACTTTTTCTCAACAACCACTTACTTGATATTTTCCTAGCTAGTGTTTAAAAGTAAACCTAGCTTCCTATGAAAGTTATTAGGAGTCAGTTATAATAACGGAGATATTTAAATACGCAAATGAGCCCACACCCACCAACGTTAATATCTTTTATAGGCGTAAGTGCTACAACTGTTTGCCATTTTTTTTATAGAATATATATATAGCAATAGCTTATTGAAGCATATAAATTAATGTGGTACTTATTTTATAATTTTATTTTCATTTTTGACTGAACGCTGCCTAGTTTTCAGTTTAATATCCAGAATGCTTTGCTGTCGGTATCCAGGTTGATGTTGGACTGCCGGGAACGGTTCAGGTGAGTGGTCGAGACAACCAGGTTCCCAACAGTTTCAAGAACTCCTTGGACCTCGGTGGCCGCGACAAGATGGACCTCCTTCAAGCTCAGCCTCCCCATCCCTACGGCTCTGCTCTGGTTGGCTTTCCTAGGAACCTCTCCCACCGCTCCACCCACTACAAGAATCCCCAGGTATTAAACTTGTTTCCTTTCCCAGTCTTTGTACAAAATGCTAACCAGGAACAAAACTGGTAATATTACGACAGGGATTCCCAAAAGTTGGTTCAATTACCAGCAGGTACCAGCATGTAAGTATCGATGCTTTTTCCCAGTCAGTATAAGTGAGTTTATATGTTAAAATGTCATTTCGATTTTTTGTATTTTGAGTCGTTTACAGTTTGAATAGAAATATATAATTTTATTTTTTGTGTTAAAACAAATTTATATTTTGTTATATTTATTCTTTTCATCAAGTTTCACTTTTCTTTAAATATTAAAAAATACATAATATTAATTTTCTTAATAAAATTATTCTGATGGTTCGTATATGAATCCCTAAAATAATTCGTATATTCATAATTATTATTTTATAAATAATCCTTTATATAAGGAGTATTATAACATTATATAATACTTTATTGTTGTTGTAGTGAAGCTTTGCATACAGGAGAACTGGTTTCCAGCTATTTGAAAAAATTTCGAAATAATTCCAGCTGCAACCTACATCCTTCCATAATTAAAATTGTTTTTACTTTTTTCTCCTGAAGAAAACATTGTTGCCGAATCTTGTGCATGATTACTTACTGTTTGTGATTCTTAGTTTTTATTAAAAGTATAATATATTCTAGATTCACAAAAAGGTCACGTTAAAAGAAATGAAAACCCATTTCTATATTTCGATTGCCTCATCATGAGGAAGATATATGTGAGTCGCTCCGAAGAGAAGTCATGACTGAAGTGAAGTATCATTCTAGAGTCACTCAATCAACGTAGCTAACTTACGGTGCGAGGACAGGCAGAGAAAAATAAGATAAATATTAACCAAAATAAATAAAAAAAAATGGAAACATTTTAATAAATAAAAACAATATATTTAGTAAAAAGACGATTTATAATTGAAGAATAAGGAAACAAAATTGTCTAAAAGGACTAAAGAAATAATCACTTACGATTAAGGTTTAGTCTAAGTACATGTCTACTTCCCTGGAGACAGATTAGTGCTTCTGGAGCTCTCAATGAATCCCTCCAATGTCACTGAGAGAGCTTCAGAAAAAGCACTTATTTGTCTCCTGGTAGGTAAATCTGCTTCGAGGCTTCTAACCTCAATCATTAATTAATTGTTCTTTATCAGTACTTATTTCGTCATTTTAAACAATATATTTTACATCCTTTTTTTCATTTATAAATACTAATTTAGTTATTGAGGATTAGGTCCAAAAATCATAACTTCTGATTACAAGCCAACGTTTTGACGAAATTTGTTCGGCATTCAACTATTCAATAAGCCATGAGAATGCTGAACTTCTGTAATCAGAAGTTATTAATTTTTGAACCTAATCCTCAATAACTAAATTAGTATTTGAAGAATCATGGGTCGAAAAGCTATTTCAATATTTTTTTATGGTTGACTTTTTAATGATTTTTAATATTTTTTTATTTATTAAAATGTTTTTCTTCATTTATATATTTTATTAGTATTTATCTTATTTATCCTTTTCTCCCCTTCCTCCGTAAGGGGTGTAGTTGGCTACACTGATTGAGTGCCTCTTCAATGAGACCTTATATATACATGTATATATATCCAATGTTATCTTATCTTGTCCATATATATTCTGCATTATTTACATTATCTATCCTTGTCTACCCTCCCACCATAATTTGGCTACCCTGATTAAGTGCCTCTTCAATGAGACTTTATATATACATGTATATATATCCAAAGATATCTTATCTTGTCCATATATATTCTGCATTATTGACATAATCTATCCTTGTCTCCCCTCCCTCTGTAAGTTGGCTACACTGATTGAGTGCCTCTTCAGGAGACTTCACTTCACTCGGATCACTTGTCTTCGGAGTGACTCTCATCTTTCTACCTGACGATGAAGAAGTCAAAATATAGAAAGTGTTGGTGATATCTTTTATGCGTGTTCTTATATATATATACACAGCTGTACAGAGTCGGTTATTAGCGATTTTTGATTTGAATAGTTTAACCTTCAATACTAGTTTAGTAATGTAATTGTAATAGTTACTTCAATTTCCAATACTCCTACTTGTGCCTTTGGAAAAAGATTTTAAATAAAATCGAAACGTCGGCAATGAGAATTTGAATTGAAAGTGGAAGAAACTGACCGCAACCCGATCTATCATTTTTTAGTTGTATATATATACTTGAAAAACTTTAAAAGCAGTTCAAAAGTAAATTGGACTGCACAAGAATATAGTATATGGAACAAAGAACAGATCAAAACACTCGCAGAGACCAATACATCGAACTGCCAGTTTGTGATCAGGAAGAAGATGAGATGGAGTAGGACAGGCGTGGTCATGAGAAGGCAGTTGGCCCTTCTAGTAGTTATTTACACTAGATCATGTAAAGTTAGACGGACTATCTACCTCCTCACGGTCACACCTACTTCTTGTCTTCTTATCTTCTCCCTGGACTCGAACTACCAGTTTTGTCATCAGGACCAAGCACATTGTTTGAAGATTCATTGATAAAGTACATATATCTAAAGATTCTAACGTTTAAGTTATCATAAACCATCTTTAGGGAGTAATAATTTATGAATAATATCCTAAAATTAACAAAAACAATTTAAAACTAATTATGAATGAATTACATTATTTAACAATGTTATATACTTACTAAAAGAGATATTTCTTTCAGTATGTGAGGTTATACGTTACAGCATATGGGTTAGTTTAAAGCAGGTTACTAATAAAGAGCGAAACGTATCGAAAATTCCTTGACTGTGTTGTTGATCCTTACGTCAATCTACCCGTACTCTCTAACCACTTACGCTCTTCCAAGTCACTTGGTTAGAAGTAAGATGAGCCATTTTATATATTATATTATGTAAGATAATATAACAATAGAGTATGGTTTTTACTATTTAACAAGATTGCTAACATTTCATCCAGAACTCTTTAATTATCGCACTATAGTATACAGAATATGTTTGTTAGTGGAGAACACTTGATTGATTTGTTATTGGAAGTTATTTTCAGTTCTTTTTGCTTGTTAGGGCTATATGGGCAGTACTGGTGGCAGAGGCGGCTTAGGTAGAGATTTGGTGTTCAACAACAATAACAACAACCCATTTCTGATGAACAACAACAGCAGTGGAAGTGGCAGCTCTGGTAGTGGGGTGCACCACGACAAGGGCGCTTTCTCCTCCGGAAGCGGTGGCCCTGGGCTCCTCAACTTCCCCGCTCCTCCGCCCCCCAGTCCTCTCTTCATAGACCCCTTCCTTGTGTCCCTTAGGAATGGTATCCTCGCTCCCGAACTCCTTCACTACTACGATTCCTTTGCTCCAGACTTTATCCGCTCCTTCAGGTTTGTATTCCATTTATTCTTTTCAGTGATCCACCCACCCTTGTTATAAATTGATGTACTTTTCGATAATAAATTCTTTAAGAATCACAGGTTAAAAAAAATAGACCCAGTAAATAAATTACATTACACTCTTAATTACAGTAGAACCTCGTACTACGAGTGCCTCATTGTGTGAGCAATTCGCTTGTCTAGTAGGTATTCATAAGTATTTTTGTCTTGTACGTCGAGTAAAAAAGCTTCCTCAAGCCTTGTTTAGTAAATTAATAAAACATGATTATTTCTTGCATGCATTTTTATTATTCATATGACATGTACGGTATTGTTTACTTTTTTCGCTTTTCCTGTTTAGAAAATAAACTTAAAAATAGGCTTATTGGGGATTATTTATTTTCATATTAATTTCAATGCGAAAAATTTCTTCGTAATACGAGTAAATCGCAAAAAGAGCTCGGTTTGGGAACTAATTAAACTCCTACTGCGTGGTTCTACTGTATTTCAATTATTTTGTTTTAATTATTTTCAACAAAAGAAAAAAATATTGATAAATTACATGCAACATATTTATGTTTTTATACTTAAATCCAGTTTCTTTCAATATAGATGAACATTATAATTAACTGTGCAATTTTACACTTCCGTTAACACTGGATTTCAACTTAAAAATTCGGGATTAGAGTTTGTTTGATTCTATAAAATAAATTGCGTAGCAAGACTTATACATATTTTATTTTATGTATGCCTATTATTATTATTACAATTAAAAAAGAATGTAAATGTCCTTCCTCGACATGTTTCAAATCTTGTCCATCTTCCAGAGTGAAACAGAGTTTTTAAGCAATTATTATATCTAAGAACTCTTTACCGATTTTTCCTTTGATAGCCTGTCCCTGATAGAAACAACCCAATGATATCTGTTTCATTCTGCCAGATGGATAAGATCAGAAACCAAGTAAGTAGAGAAAGTAATTTACGAAGTTCGATAATACATTCTTCTTTAATTCTAACAATCTCTGGGACTAATATCAATATTAATACTACTATTGTTTAGTTTTTAAAATATCAACTTTTATTTTATGTACAAAGACCATGACTAAATAAGCACATTTCCTATTTCTTTTTTATTTTCAATTTACACGGTTTTATGAGAGAAATTGAAGACTTTATGTATTTGTTTATTGATGTTTGAGATTATACTTTTATATCAACATCAAATGTACATTAGCATCAAATATGTACGTATTAACATCAAATGTATATTAATTTTATGTAAAATAAATTTGAAATTTTACATGATGTAATTTTGCAATATTAGAGTTATATTAATAGATGCAGCAAGTGAAAGTTTGTTCCAAATATTCGATGGTAATTTTGTTACTTCAGTTGTAATTCGCTTTTGGTAATTCTGCTACTATATACTTTCTGTAAAATTAGTCTGACGTCAAACGATCTTATAATAGTTACTATTTTTTTTAAGTTTTAAGTTGTTGTAAACTGATCTATATATAATACTCTCTGTTTAACCCTTAACCGTCATTATTATAAATTTTTAATAATAAGGTCAACAAAATCGAATAGCCATTATGATTATGGCACGGTAAAAGTCTTTCTCTAGGTACTTTATTCTAAAATTTGATAAAGTAGTAGTTAATCCATTGTGGGATACATTGTAATTCGACGCTAAATCCAGATCCTGCAAATGCGTTGATATTAAGTTAGCCAGCATTATTTGAACAATATTTGTTAAAACTAGAAACTTTTAGTCCATATATTTACAATTTGCTTTCAATAATTTTAATTTGTGATTATGTTGAATGTAAATTATTTTAATTTGTAAACTTGTATCGAATAGTTTAGACATGTTAGTCGACCAAAACATTGAATTCAACCTATCAAAAAATTAAGTTCAAAATTATCTTATATGATATTTTTAATGGTTTTTTTTTTGATAGTGTTAAAATCAATTTTATTGAAATTCATGAGTATATCAGATTAGTAAGAAATATATATATATTCAGGTAACTCACCACAAATCATGGGAGATAATCGCTCTGAGGCCTTTCGTTTATTACATCATCAGCGAGCAAGTGAATACAAGTTGTGGGCAGGTTATGAATTTTGATGTAAAGTTGAGTGAAGATTGGCATCATTGACAGTATTTGTCCCTATTACATTTGGAATAGTCTTAATTTGTTTAACGTTCCTTCAATTAGGAATTCATCCTTTCGTTAAACGAAGGACGTCAGAGTGATTACCTTCATCATTTATGGCGAGTTACCTGAATATTTATATCACGTGTTATTGTGACAACTTTGTATATATATATATATATGGAAAAACAGGTCAATAGAAAAAATCAGAACCGAGAAAAATATGCTATGAGGCCTTTCAAATTATGTCATCAGAGAGCTTATAAAGTTTATTCATTTTCATAAAGTTGTTTTGCTTTCTAATATCATTTGAAAGGCCTCAGAGCATATTTTTCTTAGTGGTTTGTTGTTTCATTAACATCGCGTGTTTTATATGATTTTATGTATATATATATATATATACAGTAGCAGTTTGCTTCTCAACGAGAGTACTTCGCACTTCTTCCCGATGACGACGGATGTCGAAATATCGAAGTGAGGTCTGTAGTGTCTTTCTGTGTTCTCTCCTATGTGTTAAAGTTTTATATATATGTATATATATTGAATAGTACTCCACGATGGATGGTTTGAAAACTTGTAGTGTATGTTAGTCGTTTTGTTTGACTGACTTGTGTTGCGTTTCAGAAGGGGCAGTGCAGAAGTACAGTTAAGACTGGAGGAATGCTATGCTCAGTTCAAGGTGCTAGAGAGTGAAAGAAAAAAGACGGAGGCTGAATTGGCTCGTTATAACCCTGGCAAGAAGGTTAGTTCATGGAAAAATATATCTTTATCTTATAACTCTGGTTTATGAACTTAACACGCCTTTCCCTGATTTTATTTTTTGTTTATCATGAGCTCTTCATGTTAAAGTGGCAAAGTTAATAAAATGTAAAAAAATAAATTCAACTATATTTAAGATATATGTAAAGTAGTTGGTAGTAGAATGTAAACTTATTAATTTGTGACGAATGGACCAACCCGAATTATCAAAAAATGCTTGATAGTCCAAAGTGTTGCCTATTAATTTATTTAGAGTGATGATCCAACATCGTTTATGCTTCGGATCGACGGTTTTATATCATTCTTGAGTGACAGAGTTCATTAGATTTGTCCATATCCGATACAAATATATCAGAGATAGAACGAGTATCGACTCAAGATTTCTGGTACAAGCATACAAACACGTTGCTGCAGCATACAGTTTATCTATGTGTGGGCTAGTTGTTAGTTGATATTTGCAATTATAGTTATATAGTTTGAAATCAAGTGTGAAGATACTTGAATTTAGATCTTTCTGTAAATCAATTTCTATTTTCAAAAAATTTATTTTGAATTATGTGAGCAAACAGGTCAGCCCTTTTAGTAAATATGTTTAAGAAAAATTTTAATTTGAATGCAGTATAACTGAAGTATCAGGGGAACACTCTGATATTGATTTAGCCTAACCTGGAAGTCTATGTTAAAGGGAGAGATTATTCGCGCGTTGAAAATATAGCTGACGTTCTAGCATAGGCTCAAGAGTGTGTGGCTTGATGACTCTGACATAAATCATCTTGTGATTCTAAAAGTCTCGAACTCCGAATATTCAGAACAAATGGCTAGTGACTCAATTGGCCAATGCAAATTTTGACTATATTTACTTAGTAAATATGTCAAGGTAGAAGAGAAGACTTTTTCCAAGTAGTGTTTTTCTTCTTCTCTGTGTTTTTTTAAATTTTATTTAGTATATCTTTAGCTTTTACAATTAGTATTAGTAAATATTGTGGTCCTAGATTTATGTAGAGTGGAGTTTCTTATGTGTACGGGGAATGGTATAGTACAGCTCTGTACCAGTTGCTTTACGTCATCTCCAAATGATGGCGTATCTAAAATTGTTCTATTTACCAAATGTAAATCATCAAGAGCGATGATGATCTCTATATTACTCGACCTCTTTTTGTGTATCAAAGTAAAACATATTTCTTAAAAAAAAGGTAACATTTTAGTATTGTGTTCCACATTTTCATATATTTAAATATTCATTCTTTTTTCCTTTATTTTCTGATATTGTATTCCTTATCTATATGTATAAAAATGAATGTGTGTCTGTCTGTACTCGATGGATTCAAAAACCATATATCCAAGAGCCGTGAAAATTTGGGAAATTATTAGGTATAACTCCGGGAAGGTTTATGTAATTTTTTTTAAAAAATCAAAGTGGTGGTTCTAGGTGCTCAAATTAACAGGTAAGATAAAGTTCACTATCAGTATTCTAATAGTTTAATATAACATGGAATCAATTATCTGTTGTTTATGATTTATATTAAAAAGATATTTTAGGAAAAATATTTTTTAAGTAAAATATATTTGGTAATTTGTACAAAATATAAATGTACGTATGATGTATGTTAAAAAAGCTAAAGGTAACACGACATTCACTAACAGTTAGCGTTACGAAGTTCACAGGGTCAGTTAGTTTCGCTATACATTTTTGAACTCACATACTTTTTTTTAATGAAATGGCTGCACGGTTTTATTTTTTAACGAGTTGGATGATGATTGAAGGTGTCGAGCACAAACAATATCCCCGTGCCGCGAGTGCCTGCGTCCGGTTCCAGGATCGATCGACTTATAGTTGACCAACTGAGAGAGCACGCCCGCATCGTCACTCTGCTGGCCAAAATGGAGTCGCTGCGTCGCCCGCTCTCTCGAGATGTCCACCAGGCCATGCACAATTGGAAGGAGTCTGTGAAGCACCTTCAGGCACAACGTCGAGATGACATCCTCTCATCTGCCATACGTTCCCGGCCTCCTCTAGATAAAGGTACTATGTTTCCGCTGCATACAAAGTACTTTTATATTTAAACAGTGTACTATAATTCCGTCACAGCTAGTTACTTATTTCCTTTCAGTGTCCACACTGACACACCTTCCGTACTCTTCTAAAGTTTCAAAGAGCACAAATTGTCATTTAGTACTGACATACTGTTTCATATCGAGTTGTTTCTGTATTGGAAATTCTACATTTTACCTTATTCAAGCTTGTTGGGTAAATTTGATGCAAAAGTCTTTCAGACACTTGGCCGGGTCAGAAAAATAAGAATTTTCTTTTTAGGTTTTCAATAAAAAAGATTATCTCTCAAATATTTTCAACTTACGCTGAAAAGTTGGATGCTTTGTTGAAATTTAAATTTATTTCGTAACCTGATTTTTTTCATAGAGCACAATGGTTCTCAGTTTGATAATGTTAGTTGGATCCAAATCGAAATTTCTTCAATTAGTAATTTGTCCTCTTTTTGCATATTTGTTTATGACAAGGTGAAGCAAGATTTTCTTTCTGACAACTGTTCAACCCATAATGCTCTTCATTATGATCAAATAAGTATGGTTTTATAATAACATATATCCCTTTCTTCCTAAATAATCCATCCCGAAATCCCTGTCATTCCGAATTCATATCAATTTGTAACAACTTTAAAGGTCACCTTTCTTTTGCTGATATTAGTCTTCTTAGATTTTGCAAGTCAGCATAATTTATCCATCATGCTGATGGATCATCATTTCTGTACTCGATTTTTGTTGAGTCACCTGATTACCTCATTGATCAGTGGTGATTGAAATTAGACAATTTTCTTATTTTTCTGGGATGATTTTGCAAATAGTTTGCCTAGTTTGTGTTCTATTTACTAATTTTATTAAAGCCATTATCATTTAACTTTAAATATGTTGTTAACCTTGTTTTTCGGTCAGTATATTTAAAACATATTACAATCCTGTGTAATATGTTCAATAATATAAATATCATTGCATATATAATCGTAACATATATATAGTTAGTATTTACTTAAAATCTCTTTAACTTCCAACTTAACAGATTTATTATAAACACAAACAAATAAAATAATCTGTGAGCACTATTGCATAATCCAAAATTTATGTTTTTTTTTTCAATTTAATAATCTCATAAATTATGACATTAACATTGTTATTTAAGTTGTTACCTGTTTAGGCATATTTCGTTGGTTTTTTATTTATTTATAACTTTTTTCAATTATCTAGTTGTGATGAGTTGGATTATTACAATGTGTTTTGTACTCTGAATTATTTTGGTGAATTTAGTTGTACCATTAAAATATGAGTTGCTGATGTGAGCTAGAATTGAACAATCTTGTATGCTGTATTATGTATCATCAAGAATGACTTGCATGCAAAATTTGGGAAAGTTTGCTCAAGAAAACTTACATATCAATAGTTAAGATTTAATCCAGACTTACTAGAAGTGGAGTTCATATAACGCGTAAACATTAAAGGGAAACATAACAGCTGTCCATGGCCCTTAATCATTAAGGAGTAATTCTATGATATATCTGTTATTTTAATGGTTCATTTGCAGATGTCGTTCAATTCCTCTTTCTATGGTATATTGCATTGTCAGATTATTTGATGGGGTTTTAACTGTTTTGGGTTCAAATATTTTTCTTATTACAACGTTAAATATTACCAAATGAATTCTGTTTTACTGTGGATTAGCAAATAACTTATTTCACAAGCCAATCTCAGTGATTATACTTGAATATAAATCGTTGCTAATTGTATTATTGCCCACTAAAATTTAGTTTCTAAATTTACCGTTGTAATATCAAGATTCGACACAATAATAAATATTTTGTAACGAAAATGAGTTATAATACTGCTAGAGGGCCCCGGAATGCACAAACGAATAAAATATCTGGAACTCAGCAATAGATTAAAAACAGAAATACAAGCTGAGTCAATTGAAATCATGTTTGTTTAAAAGTTGGCCTAGTTACTTGATTAAATTACATTTTTACCCTTTTCGAATAAGTCAAGAAAAAATAAAAAATTATTCTCTCTGTAATGGCAGGAATTAAATGAATGTGTGTGGAATGAAAGTATTGCTTTATTTGTTTTGAATTTTTTTAAAAACTGTAGTTGTTGTCATCAACGTAAAAAAACAAACACACAGTTAAAACAGAACATGTATTTTTAATTTCTGTTAAAATAATTAATGAAATAAATCATCAGATATTTTTTTCTGTAAATACTTTAGAAAATTCTATTATTTAAGAAAGAAAACAGTTGTAAGATTACAAGTAAATTGATAAAATTCACAAATAAAGTTGTAGAAAAACTAAAAATGCAAATCACCCTTTATTGTACTCAAAAGGTAGAACTCTGAGAAGAGAAAATATGATGGTTCAGTTAAAATTCATCATTCCCATCATACATGGTTATTATAAAAATATAAATAAAGAATTTTTTGTTATATGTTCATAACTGGTAATCCATTGACTGGAGGAGGTTTGGCTAGTCATTTGCTTTCCTCGACCGAAGATGTATTTCGATTCCCTTAATCCTTGGTGTTATACTTGTCGTGATTTTAAAATTTGTTAATAAACTCGGGGTCCCTCCCCCAGGAGGGTTCTCCTGCGGAGTGGTAGATCCCCTGATTACAGTGTGCCTGTCCAGAGGTCCACAAAAAGTTACGGTTGATTGCGTAGACTGCCTAACAGGTCGAAGGTTTAGTGGTTACTGACCTAACCTGCAGCCAAGACAGACTCAGTAGAACCTAAGTCCGGAGTTCTAACCGAGAGCTCTTAACATATTGTCACTACCTTTGGGGCCGGGAAGCCGAGTCTGAATCCCTTCGGGTTTCCGCATGCCCTGCCGTTGGTGTTTTGACTCTTGGTGGCTGTACTTCCTCACCCAGGAAGGGTAGACTCTTAGAGGGTCATTGTTTGACAAGCATTATCTTCTTGGGAGCAACAAGAAGGAGTTAGACCCTCAACACTTAGCATTGGGTAAGGTCAATCAATTAGCAGGTAAACTTGAAAACTGCCTTTACTTGGGTCTGGTCCTGGATTAATGGGCACTTCCCTTTGGAAGGACGACTGAATCCCACAGTCCTTAGACTGATAACCTGCAGGTGTCATCCATTCTGTTTTAATAACCTTAGTCGTGGTGCGTCTACTAAGAAAAAAAATCACAATTGTAACAGAAAGTTATTATTGAGTTCTGTTGAAATACTTAACAGAATAATACATAGTGATGTCTATGTGTAATGAAAATAATTTGAAGATATTATTTAATGTTTTTCTTTTTTTTTTATTTGTTGTATGAATTATCTCTTTAAAGAAATCAATGATAATAATAAATATTCATGCTAAGATAAATGTAATTATTCATTTTCTAATTTTGTTCTGTTATTTATTTGAAGAAGCGACCCATGTATTACTGAGTGTGATGTGTGTTTCAGAGCTGGCCAACATCGGGGCTGCCCTGAAAGGCCTACGCGCCACGACCCGAGTCGCGCGCACACACATGTACTGCGCCCTCATGGTCACCCTGCATGGCGCCACGCAATAACTCCATCTCTCCCACTTAATACTTTAGACTTAGTAGTTTAGAGGAGTTTTGTTTCTGGATGAGTCGAACAATGCCATTCTCCGCCCCCCCCAAACACCTCCCTTACTAACTCCTAACAGGTGTCCTCGCTTATTCACTGTTTGGCTTCATGTCTTAGCTAACCAGTGTTGCACATCGTATTGATGTGTTTCTGCCCTTATTGTTGGTTGTTTTCCTCCAAAACTAATCGTCTTAGCGATAGTAGTTTGGTGGTGGCGGTGGACTTTACCATCTTCTTTTCAACTAAAACTTCGACTCAGTCCTTGTAACTTGACATCGAGCATTTTATGACATTGTAAATGTGATGGTTAGTCAATTTTTTGGGACTCACAACACTTGAAACACATAATACAAATTCATACACTTACACATACATACACACAAACACAAACATAACATTGTTTTGTTAGACTCGAGAAAAACCTAAGCTTTACTTATATTCCTCTGCTTCTTGTGACTGAATTAAAATAACACCCAAGTGGTCGGCCTCTCAAAGAGCCTGACTTCCTAAAAAAAAATCATTTAAATGCTTTTGTTGACATTTAGGACTAGTTTATTTATTTTAAAAAATTATTTAATTTTTATAAAGTTATTTATTGTAGAGGTTTATAGGTTATTTTTTTATTATTTCTGGGGAAAGTGTTACTTGTACACTTAGTGATTTAATGCAAGTTATATTATTTATTGGAGCAGAACAAAGAGTTTCCTTATTTTGTTATTAGAGAAAGTCGTTTTTGGTTCTTTGTTATTTCGCTTATAATTTGTTTAGAGCTGTCCATTTAAACACTCAATGACATAGTTAGACCTTAGTGGGCACTTGAGTTATATTGTTGACTGACTAGCTTAACGTCTCAGATATTTCCTTATGATTTCCTTTCTCTAAACCTATATTTTTTTTAAAAAAATATTAGAATTTGAAAACATTTTAGAAGATATTTATTAATATTTTATAACCTTACTTTATTAATCAAAATATTATTCTAAATAATGGGGAGAGTCTCTCTATCAATACTTATATGCACTTACAATATATTACATATTACATATATATCTTTAATGTATCATCCGCCCTTTACCTACATGTGCTCAAACAATATTTATTATCAGTAAATTCTATTATATATATATATATATATATATGTATATACATATATATTTTAATATTGCATGTACGTCGACACAGAAGGTGTGCGTAATAGAGAACCCTCAGCTTGTTAGAGTTATAGGCCTTGGGCAGTCCAGCCCTTTGGTTTGTTGTGCGTGTAGCGGCGCACGTAAGGTGCTTGCGCTGTCTGCAGATGCCGAGTGATGCCAATATTGTATTCCTACTGCGCTGCCACTGTGGTTATCCGGGTCCATCTCTTAATTATATTCTTACTTTAAAAACGCATAGTTTTTCCTGCCTTTTTTTTTCTAAAATTGCTATTTCTATGTATAACTTGTTTGTTTCATTATTATTCTTGCCGTCAAAATGTTTGCTTTAACTCCAACGAACCCTTACTATTGGGAGCGTTCCATTGTTCTCTCTTTATGCTCTCTGTTTTCTTTAATTAATCAAGTTTAATGAGGGTATTTTTTATGTATTTAACTTAGACACTGCTCAAAAATGTTGCCAGGAGGTCTTGGTTTAGGCTTGTAGTTTGTTGGAACAGTTAGTTTTGTATTGAGTGTACTTAGAGTGATATTGAGGAACATTGACTCGCGAGGCGGACGTGGACTGGTGTCAAGCGTTTGTGCAGGCAATGTAACGTGTGCTGAATGCTTTCTGACCTTTCATCAATAGTCGTGTAAGGCGAGACGTAGGTTTCTAAAGCTCTTGCTGCTTTGGCACTCGTCTCCATTATTCTGGTGGGGATTGGTGGTGTAACGCTTTTGAAGTAAGGGCTGCGGTGGCCATGAGTTGGATGAGATATCAAAAAAAAAAAATCTCTCCACTCATTTGTGATATGATCTGACTTTGTGGAAACAAATCAAAGGAAACAGTTTAACTAAAATTAACGTAGAGAAATGTCGCTAGGTGTTTTATAGACAATCTAAACTTTCAATGTGATAATGTTTTAACTTTTGACCAACCCATGGATTCGTAGTAAACATAGTTAGTGTCTTTTGGTGCTTGTTGATTTAGTGCTCTTGGCTGAAGGGAATCCAGCAAATGGCTGTCTACATCCTACTGAAATCATTTGCTGCAGTCCCTCAATAGTACCTGCCTTGTGATAGTCTACTTGCTAAACGCCTTAGAAACCATCTAAATCACTGGCATTTACTGAAAAACTAATTTCTTAGTATTTTCATTTTCGTAAACTCTTTTAAAGAGTGTTAAGCTTTCCATTGCACTAACTAAAATCTTAAAAAAAAAAAAAGAAGAAATTAATTGTCTTAAACCAGTGTAAATTTTGTAATAAAAAAAAATAATTTCTAGTATTTTACATAAAATATATTTTTTATTAAAAATTCTGTAAAATATTTTCCTTATTGTTAATATCGCCAAACATTAGATATATTTGTTGATTAAAGTATGTGCAATTTTAATATATAAGAATTTGCCAGGTTAGATGTGATTTTTGTGATTAATAGTCAATGCCATTTCTAGGAGGATTCCCAATTGAGCCAGTGAGCATATTTTTTTTATTATTAATATTATAATTAGAGCTTATAGATAAATTAGAAACTGGAGTGATGGTAATAACGCATCTATGGTTCTTAGCTCATCACGTTCCTCTCCTTCATATCTGAGATAATATCAATCTATTCACTTTATCTCTTATCAATTACATTTGAATATATATATAATACATGTTGATATTATATATAAATGAATATTAGTGATTATCCTTACTCTGTACTTCCACTTTTTGCTACAATTCGATAATGTCTATTTTGTTTTAATATTCGATCGTTAGATGCATTATTTATGCAAAATGAACATGAAATTAGGAGAAAAAAAAAACGACAAAAATTTCATACACAATACACAAGTAAAAAATTGTACATATAGTGAGGAACATTCTATTTTGTGCTATTTAAAAAATGAGGAAAAAGAAAAACGGAAAGAAATTTGTGGATAATTGTAATCGTTATGCTTCCATTCCTATGTTAGTTTTGGTAGTAGAATGCTTATCAATTAATCTAAAACTATTATGTAATTGGAAAATATGTTATCTGTATTTTGAAATTTGTGTCTATGTTTAAATGTCGATTAAAAAAAAAAAAAATACTGAACATTTGAGGGTTAAAAAGAGTGAAGTTGAAAGACTGCTTATATTGGGATTGGTGATGGTTTGGTAAATTCATTCTTAATGTACGTCCTAGAGGTCGTACTTAGCCCAATATTTAATTTGTTGCTTTTCATTTAAAAAAAAAAAAAAAAAAAAAAAAAAAATCCCTTTACCTCCCTCAACATCCTAAAATATATTCAATTAATTCTTTTAATATAGCACCTATCAGACATACTGAAACTTGATATATTTGCCTTCAAAAATTAGTTATAATTTATAAAAGTGCTTCTTACATAGATTTTTATATTTTCTGCTATTTTTCTCTAACATTATTAATTTCAACTATATATGTTTGTTACTCATCTCGTTTAATCTAAGGTTTTGGATCTATAACTAAATATATGCATCTCTTTAATTCTGATTAAATATGAATATTTAAATGAATAGTTTATGTATTTGATATTTTTACAATTATACGAATGTTAAAAAAAAAAAGTCACCTTTGTATACTGTTGCATGTTTATTTTGTATTATGGCTTTGAAAACTTTGAGAAGAGTGTATTACTTGTATAGGTATTTCTAATTCATGGGCTGTGGTAGACATTTAATCATGTTGTTTAACCCTGGTGATAAGTTGTATGTGTGGAGGTAGGTTAGGTTAGTGCCATTCACCTCTGATTTGATTTAGCGTAGCTCCGGTTTATCGAAGTGCTCACCTCTCCTGCCACGCGCGCATAATACTACTGAATTCAATTTAAATATTTCAAATACATTATATGTATAAATATGTATAGTTGTTGACTAAATGCTTTGAATATTTACTATTTTACTGTTATTAAAGTATATGTATAGACTTTATTAACTAGGTTTATTTAACCGGTTGTTTTCTTTTTTTTTTTTAATTGATTCAGAGAAGAGGGTAGGCTACTAATTGCAACTTACAAGAATTTTTGGACCAAATTAATTCTCAATTATATTTAATCTCAGTGGCTATTGCGAAGAACTAGAGTGTTGTGGTGTTTTACTCTAACTAGTATTATTGTAGATGCATTTATATAAGGATTGGGGTTTTTTGTGGTGGCGAATATAAACAATAGAGATGCCAGTCGGGACTAGTACCAATTAGTTGTTTGAGATTTTAAAATAAGTATTATTAGAGGCATCTTTTGGGTGTTTTGTATCTTGTTGCACGAATTATTCTGGTGACACCAAGTTTTTCAGATGGTTTTAATTGATACCTAAGTATTTTTTGTACTGTAGCGTGGTCTTAATACTAAAAAAAAAAACTAGGTAGTGTGATTTGTTGTTATGGATTTCTTTTGGATCTGGATTGTGTGATGTTAGGACTAAATGACAACCCTTCCTATTTTTATTGGTATTTTAAATATGTTTAGCAATATGTAATAGAGTTTATTAACAGGTTAGTTAGGCTAGTTTGTTATAGTGAGGGGATTCTCGCAATTGCAGTTTAATCAGAATTAGTTCTCACATTTCTTTAATTTATACCTAGTTTTCCATTAATTTCCTAGTTTAATATAATTGATATACCACTGCCACATTAAAAAACTTTTCTTTTTAATTTTTCTTTAGTACCTAATACTAGATAAGATATTTCTCTTAAATATAATAATAGGTTCTGCTTCTCATTAGAAAGGACTTTTTTCCTCGTAACTTTTGCTCCCAAAAGTCACATTGATCCTGTTCCCAATATCTATTAAAATAGATACAACTTATAACTCCAGATGCTTGTGTAATTTATTACTAATTTCCATCTAAGTAATTTTACAAATATCGGTTAAGTGTATCGTTATTTAGTTTAATACCGAATTATATTGATATTTTTATTTCATTGTTTAAATGGGTAGATTTTTTTCATTAGTGCTTATTTTTATGAGAATTAAAAACTGATGCTTATTTTCATATTTATTTGTATGACTGACAACTTTTGTAAATTTACTTAACAAACAAATAATTTTTCTTTTGTTACTTTTTATTAGATTTTTAAAAGCTGTGAACTCTTTTGTACATTTATAAAAGAAATTCACTGTTTAATGCTTTGAAAAAATGAAATCATTAAGTTAAATAACATTTACGAAAACTTATATTTTTATAGTTATACCCGATGTTTCGGAGTAGTAAAAAAAAAATCCCAGTAGTCAAAATTTCATATGTTCTTACTCTAGTTCAAACTCATAGAAAAGTTATAGTTGCACTTTTAAAATCACTTAATATGTGGTTATACTGTGTTGTTATCATAGATTTTTGCCTTTAATTATAATCAGTTTGTTAGGAATGTATTGCAAAAATGGAGCTAGATATGCAGTTGTGATTTCCTCCTGCAAGCCTTGCTCTTTGTGAGTGTAGTTTCCTGATCATACTCCGAAACTGGTAGTTTATAAGTACTGTTGCTTCAGTACTTTGGAACCCACCACTCTTTTGAACTGTGTTAACCTTTTTTTTTTCGCATGCGTTAGTTTTCCCTGATCAACTAATGACAATAATAATTTAGTGCTTTAAAAGTATATTTCTTACTTTTATGTATGCACTGCGAGAATCCCTTGTGTTTCAAGTAGAAGAAATAAATGAGCTTAATATCCTAATAAAAAATTTTTTGCATGAATCAGATTCTAGTTGAAATTAATTAATTATCATAATTCTATAATGTGGGTTTTTTACACTGTTTGTATTTATTTTTTTTTTCTGTAGACTTCAATGTTTAGTGTCGTAGCTTCGGGTAGACCAGAGCTTCCTTCCCCACTGTCAGGTAGATGAAATGTACAATCCCTTCTAAACAAATCCAAAATGAATTATAGTATTTTTTTTCTTGCTTTAATCTTTTTGAAATTTCTTTTTTTTTTATTACTTTGTTCAAACACATTGTGTCAATTTTCACATGTTATACAGGGAAAAAAAGTAATTGATATTTCAAAAATGTATATTGCAATTTTTTGTATTTCCAATTTTGATTTTTTTTTCTAATGTTTCTATTCAAGAAATATATCGTGTCATTTTAAATTACTTTTGAAAAAGCTTATATATAATATATATATATAAAATAATCACTACAACATGTGATGCAATCAATGAAAGATAAATCACAAGGTTTAAATAAGTAATCACACTTAGAAGAACCCAGTTGTTCCTCTCCAATCAAATATATATTCATTAACAACAGTGTAAAAATTAAAGAAGACCCTCTGATTTTCTGATCATTTCGATTTCTTCATCAGATTCTTAAAGAGTGCTTTCCGATAGATCAGAAGATCCAAGGATCTTCGAAGTTCCTGCATTTTCATTGGAAATGACTAATTGTAATTAACGCATGTAACCAAATTTTACCTCCTTGTTATGATATTGAGTTCAATTCACTGTGAACTTAACAACACTAAAAGAATAATTAAAAAATTGTATAATTTTTGTAACAGTAACATTGTTAGAGCTATCACTTTTGTAATTATTTTCAAAACAATTGATGAGTTATAGTTCTTTTTAAATTTTCTATTAAGTAGTTTTTATTAAGCACTAGTTTATATAAAACTTTCATTCTTCATTTTTGGAATTATCATCTTTTATGCTGATTTCTGATTAAGTAAAACCAATTTATAAATTTAAATGGTCGTGATAGAGTTCAACATTTGTGTATATTATTTTACATGAATAGCACTCATCAGTAATTATTCAGTTAGAATTTCCAATGAAATTGGACGAACACAAATAGTTAATTTCTAAACTTTCCTTAATCTGGGACTGTTGACGAGCTCAGCTTTTTGATGGCTGACTTTAGCCCATTCTAGAATTTGATGCAGTGGTTTATATGTTAATATAAAAAATAGCATAGAGAAAGGGAAACATAAAGCACTACAAAACTCAGTTTAATATAATGACATTCATTGTTATTAGAAATAAGCGCTCCACTTGACTAGCCTAGTGCAAGTCAAGCAGAACAATTCTTTCTTATGATGGCGAATGATTCGAAATATTGGGGTTGAGTTTGTTGGTTTGTTGTACTCTTTTCAATATGTGCTATTTCAAGTTGATTTTAATTGTTATATTTAAATAACAATTCGACATAGGTGATGCGCTTAAGATATCGATCAGTGTCCTTGTATTTATATTTTTGTGAATCCAATCCCTTCTGCTAAGAAGATGTCTCAACTGAAACTATTAACAAAAGGTTTCAAAACGAAGGCTTATGGCTCAATTATAGTAAAATATATTTATTAATTTTAAATTTCAATTAAAATTTATTACAATATGAATAAAGAGATCCTTTAAATTGTTTGAAACATTTTATTTATAGGACAATTGAACAGTGAAAAGGTCTCATTGGTATACAATTATTTTATAAAATGAAACTGATCTACATAATATAAAGGAAAAACAATTGATTTTTTAAACTAATGGAATGCATAGTTTTTATTGATGAAGTTGAGAAAAGTACTTGATGTTTACTGAAGATTCTATAAAGACAATAATGAGCGAATTATATTTTGCTTTTTTTAAAAAACATTATGAAGCTTTGAGAGACTGCAGTGGAAGAATAAGAATGATATATAGTATTTTTAAAAAAAATATTTTAGCTTATTTTTTGTTTAAATGAATAATTTGATTATTCTGTAATTATATGTTAATATGACTCCCCTCAGTTGAAGGATTTATAATCTATTTACAATTTATTGCAGAGCTTAATAGATTTTGTGTAATGATTCTGTATTATTTTTGTGTTAAGTACATGTTAACCTGATATAGTTCCATTGTATGTTGGTTTTGTAATTCCAAAATATAATTAAGAAAAAACAACATATTAGCTAGCTAAAATTGTTTTGATAATCATTTTTAGATTAAGGCTCAACTGGTGTTTTGAAACAGGAACTAATTTTATACTGCTTACGTAAGTTGCCAAAAAAAAAATTAAAAAAAGGTTATATTGTTTGTAAGATGTTAAGGTTAATAGAGGTATAAGTGTTATGGGACCATGTAGAGGGGATTAGGTGAAGAAAGTGACTTTAGGGGTGTTCATCGGATGGCAGGGAAGGAAAAGCTCTGGTGTGTTTTATTTTAGATGAAAACATTTTAAAAATTTACTTATTAAAATTAACGCTTTTTTTTATGTTAAAAAAAAACAAATAAGACTTCCTAAATGTGTATTTCTTCACGAGTCATTCATTAAAATATAATGAATAATGAATTTGATAACTACTTGTTATGAAAGCACAATCATTTTCAGTGAATAAACTTGTAATATATTATTTGTAAATATAGGCCTAGAGATTAAGATGTACTCGCTTACATGGCTTTGTACACCATGGATATACATCGTATATATCTGTGTCAACGTATCACGGAAATTTAACAAAAAAATCAAGAATATTTAATTTGGTTTAATATGTTGATTTTTTTACATTTCATCAATGAATATATATAACAAGATTTCATGTATTTTAGATATCCAAATAAGATCTTTAGGTCGTCACTAATCTTCTTCAAGACACTCGTCTCTGAAGAAGGCCAAGTACAAGGTCGTAAGATTTTAGTTCCATTTCTGATTTCTTAATGTAGTTTAGTTGTTGATATATATTGTATATTAAAAAAATATCTCCTTGGCAAATAACTATGCATTTATGTTAGAACCAGCTAACTTAAAAGTGTCAGATCTTTTTTTTTGTGACTCTCTTTTGAATAACAAAAAAAAAAAGATCTGTAATTTTCAACTTAACTGATTATCAAAGAATTTCTAAGTCCTTTGACCACGAATTTTCTTGAAATAACTTCAACTTTTCCCCAATATATTTATTTTATTGCCATTTCTTTGATATTAGAATCTCGTGTTTTTTGTTGTATCATTTCCGAAATATTTTACAATTATACATAATAGGTAAATTTTTATTGCCACTGGTTTTACATTTATTAGATAAAGAAAAAGCCATTCCTTTAGTAGTTTTCCTCGTATCTTATTAAACTTCAGTAGCTGACGTTTGTTGTTATATAATTGTTTTGAAATATGTAATTAATACCGTTTTAAAAATTGAGTTGTTGTAGAACAGTAAAACTTTGACGTTACATTAATTATCATTAACATCCGTGAGTTGACAGGGAAAGAAATCAAAATTTGTTTAATGAATTACTAGATTACATTTAAACATAGAAATAAATAAAGTAAATTATGTGGTTATTTATTTTAGAATTAATATAAATTTGTAGTAATTTAAGTTTTTAATAAAAAAAGATTACAGTTTTGAACATTTGGTACGAGAATTCTTCTGTTCTTCTAAAATTAGACATTTTCGAGTCCATTTTAGACATTAAATAGTCTACTAATAGAAAATATTTTAATTTAATAGAATTCTAAATTAATAAACTAATAACCATTGCTAATTATGCATATGAATTTCTCTAATTTGCGGATTATTTTTAGTTTTGATTACCAACAAGTTTTGCACTGTAGTCTTTTTAAATTAAATATGAAATACTATACATTTCTAATCTTTTGTTATGGGGTATTTCTCTCTCAAATATTGTTCTCTCTCCTCTTTTTTTTTACTTTTGCGGTTTACCTATTTCACTTTTGGCATAGTATAATTATGTTAAGTTGTTAAAGTTCCGTTAAACATTACAAACTAGTCCTTCTTTGATGAAATCCATCAAGTTTGAGTTAAACTCATTGTTTTTTCGTTTTAGTAATTACGCTAATTGTAATAACTTTGACTTCTAATAATTTATTTTAATTGAAATTAAATTTCAATGAATTCGGTTTAAATTGGTATAGTGAAAAACTAATTTCTGTGTGCTAATTGATAATAGTGAAGTCAATTAAACTATTGTTTGCTGTCTGTGATTGTTCTCTTTTGCTACTGATAGCTTTAAACAAGTCAGTAGACCACTGTTCACAATTCAGAGCTGTGATTCGAGCTAGTTTGTATAACCTTTGTGTCATTTGAACTAAACTGTACCATTGTTTAACGCTTTCTTTCTTTTGTTAATGTTTTATGAAGTTTATTTACTTTATGTTATTTTCATTTTTTTTTAAATTTATAATTAGTTTTGTTCCTTAGTTATTTTCTTTGGTCACTTTATATTTAATTTCTATTAGGTTTCGTTTATTGAAAAATTTTCTGACATAAAAAAATTAAAATTCAAAAAATAGATTTTTTTACCGACTGTATTAATAACGTTATTGGCTTGAGAGAGAGAGTAAATTTTTTATAAAAACGTTATGAAATGAATACCTAGATTGATCGAACTGTTTATATATTTGAAGATTTGTAGCCCCAAATGACAAGAAAACCAATGTTCAAGGAATCAGATAAATTTTTTTTCAAAATATCGGGAAAAATACAAATGTTGATTGAATATTGGTATCTTTTTGAATTTTACTTTTTATTTATAGATTAATTATTCAAAGTTAAAGGCAAATTATCTCCATTATAGTTAAAAGAATTATAAATCCTATTAATAGACTGTGAAAGTAATACAAAACTAGCGACTGTTGTGTGAAAAAAGATGTTTCTTTTAAATATAAACAACTGCTGTCTTTATACACATGACGTCAATCGTTGCTAGTATTGTGGAAGTAATTCTCTGACTCTTCTCATTATGCTGGCAAATTTTTCAAAGTCCTTACTTTTCTCTCTTTCATTGATTCCAAAGCTAATTAATATTGTCTGCTCATTAGATTCAATTAAAATTAAGAAAACTTTGGGCACATAAATCCTCGTATAGTATTTAAAACAATTTTATAGATTATATTTAGTGATTTTATTTAGATGAATAGAATACTATTAGCTTACCAGTATTGGCAAAATGTAAAGTTTAAATATTTTATTAATAGAAGAAATACACATTTAGGTTAGTTTAATAAGAATAAAGTCTAAAATGCCTGCCTTCTGCTGATCTTAACCTCATTTACTAATCGAATACCTCTAGGTTGTGCGGAATCGTCTGAAATACTTCAATATTTAAGAGTGGGGAATCATACAGGAAACACAGCTGCGTACATCCATCTGTTTTTCTTTTTTTTTTATTAAAAAAATATTTTTTTCCGCTTTCCCTGTATGCATCTGTCTTTCCTGGATTTATTTTTTACAGTCTTGAAAAAAAAAAATTCCTCTCGAATGATCAACAGGCACTATAAGTTTAAATTGTTACAACGAAACATATCATTTGATTTAATCCTTATTTTAAACGCTTTATTTACTCCTATTTAGAATGATCTGCCGCTTTAAATTGATTCTTATTGGATAATAATCCTTCATCCAAGTGCATCTTAGCGTTTAATTTTTTTATGTACTCATTGGATTGGTAGATGTTCGTAGTTTAAACTCTTTTACCGTTTTATTGTGTTTTGAACTGAAACTAATGTTTCTTTGTTGATTTTGATCCTGGGATCAATCTCTCTTGCCGCCTAATTTCGGCTTGATGTATTTTCTGATCAAGTTTTTTAATTAAACATGCTCAACCATTGTTTTACTTTATTTCATTGATACAATTATATTTATTACTAGTGCAATATTTATTTATCTTAATTAATATAATTAAAAAAAAGTGAAATTAATATTTGTTTAATTTTTTTGCTATGTTATATTACTCATTCGAAATATTTATTTTACACCGTTATTATGCTTATACTTAAAATCCTATATGATATAAATATATTGTATTGTTTTGTTTTGTTGTGTTTTATTACTTTCCTTTTTGCATCAATTAAACCATAAGTTTTAATGAACACTAACACAGAAGAAGTTTTCTTGGGGAATGAGCATCAAAATGTACACTTTCCTCTACAAATGCGCATAGATAGTAAAAGAAAGAGTTAATGTTATTCAAGGGTTGTTCATATCGCAAACATAACTAACATTTGTGTTAGTTCTTAAATAGAAGGCTTGACTCGATAAGAATGGACATTGGAACAAATAATGAGGTAAGGCTTGGTCATCTACAAAATTGTTGTGTTTGAAATTAATTAATAAATTCCCATTTTTATTGTAAATGGTAGTTCCAGAAAATCATAGAGTAAATTCTTAAATGTTTTGAAATGATTTAGAAATGTTTTAATTTTACAGTGTAACAGAATAAATGTATTGCAACAATTGAATTGATAATGTTTAGTTTTTTTTTTGCTGAAATTTTACTCTATCTCTGCTTGCTTGGATTAATTTTTACAAATAAATATACTTCTTTAGTTAATATTTGTATGGAAGTGTACTAGTTATCATCTCGCAATGGAGTTAATGGGTTTCTAGACAGAAGTATAGAAAAAATTAACCTAGGAAGAAATAGCTAATTTTTACAATCACTAACTTTATTAGTTATTACCTTCTCAATTGAATACATACGATCGTACATCGCCTGGTATGTTCCACTTTAGCCGATGTTCTTAATAAATTCGCAGAGGCCTTTAATCCGGGGTGTTTGGCTGTTTTCTATTGGACTGTACAATAGCCAATGACCTCAGTGTCAAACCAGGTGGAGTTGCAAAAATACCTTCCTACGGATTATCTAGTTTCTGTACGCTGCTAGCATTACTTATAATTGAGCCTGTTTTCTATTTTGCCTTTACAATTGTTTTCTCCTTGAAAATAATATGTTAATATTTTTAAATCACAATATGCATAAACCTGCGAATATAAATGGAGTTTTTTATTAATTATCATGAAGGTGCAGATCTAGTCTTGGACTCAGCTCAATTAATTATTCCGAGTTAAACGTATTTCTTTTCTTTTTATTGTAACAATATTAACATTATTTAATTAATTTATTTGTTCATTTCTCATTATTTTTTATGTGGTATATTTATTATTTTACTATATTTTTGGACGTCTGATGTAGTGAATGTTTGCATATTTCTTCTGTAATAATATGTTATTCAGTTTGTCCAATTGTTTTTGTTTATAGCTTATTTATTAGAAACTATAATGAATCTGTTGGATTTCTTGGTTCAAATCAGACTTTACAAATAAGGCTTTTAGTGTTGGTTGAATTACTAAACTATCAGAATAATGAACCAAGCAACAATGTCAAATTCATTAAACTCTACGTCGATGGTTGTTTTTAACAATTAAAATAGGAGAAACATGGCAAGTTTTAAGTATGTTTAATTCACTGATATGTAAATTGTAAGGAGTGAAAATGGCAATATGTTGATTGATTGGTACCCAGAGCCTTCCGGGGCTCTAAGAATTACCACCCTGCCCGTGAAATGAATTGAAACGTCTATTGTGCTCAAAACTTAGTGGTAAAAGTGCAGATTGTATTAGTTTTAAATGGAAAAAGTGATTAAAATCTGCATTTAATGCTTCCTGGAGGAAATTAAGAAAAAAATAAAAAACGACAACTAACTGCCGAAGAAATTTAATTGATCGATACTCCAAATTAAAAAAATTAAAGGGTCTCCAGCCGTCGCTTAGCAAGTGTGTTTGATAACTCTATCTCTTCTCTCCTGATGACGGTTAAACCGAAAATTAGAGGTGTGTTATCTATTGAAGTTATACTATAGTTTACACTGAAATGTTTGTTGCCCTTTTTAGGATCGTATAATTATATTATGCGCAGAAAAATCACAACAAATAAACACGTGATGCTATCAAAGAAGTTTAAACCACAAGGAGAAAGGGAAACAATAGAAATAAATGCTCTGAGCCCTGTCACTTTATGTCATCAGAGAGCAAAGTGAATTCAACTGCCCAATGAACTCTGCTCCCATGAGCTTGAGTCGCATTATCATGGAAGAAATGTTATATTCTAATTATATCACTAATTATTATTATTATTAATACTACTGAGTATTATTATAATTGTAAAATTTATACATTAATTGTAGTAAATTAGTTTCAATTTAAAAATACAAATTATATACTATTCCTTTGATAATTAAAACCTAAAATTAAAATTTGAATTAGTGAAAAATAGAAAATTGCCGAATACATTTTCTAAGTCCACATGTTTTAGAGTTCAACTGGTTATCATAAAGATGTGAATATTGTTATAAATTTCAAATCTATTAAAGAAAGTAGAATAAAATGAGAGAGGTTTGTTCTTAATTTGTAGTTTAAGAATTTGAAGTTTATTTTGACCGTGATGAATCACAGTTATTCTTGTACGTATCCTAATTCTAGTTTTTGTTTAAAAAACAGAAACCTATGTTAGCGTTCTGTTGTAGCCGGACATGATAGCTTGCGGGAGTTTCTCAAGGTCGATGGTAAGGTGTTAGCCAGTCTTGACGAAGTGGGTCTTAAGTGTTTTATTACATTTGAGTCGGTTACTTCTTTTACTTGGCTCGCCTCTCCATTTATAGTTTGATTAATCTGAAACCAAAATATTCGAAATTCATTCCAAATGGAATCCCTGAAACCGTAAACTTCAAAAAATATATTAGAACGCCATTAAGAACTTTCTCCTTTAAATTCGTTGAATTAACCTTAATATTCAATGGTTACAGAAACTGTTGGGAAGGGATTGGAATTGGAAATAACCACTGGAGATAGGAGACATAATTAAAGACTTGTTATTAAGATAATTATCTGTTAACTCATCATTAACTGAAACTATGTCATATTATCTCGATTGCAATGCAGACATTATGTATCATCATTAAACATGCTAAATACTTCCATTACGTTAATGCTTCAGAGCTACCTTATATAACATTACTAAGATTACTGTTTGCACAATATCGCACTCTTACGATAGAAAGGCCTAGTCTGTATTGCAGGACTTAATATAAAGTATTTTTTATACTGGCGAAATAGCTTCGACTTAAAAAAGGCATCAGCCTTGTTTGTAATGTGTGAAATGGCCGAAAGGATTAGGTGGGCTTCATTATACCAAAGCATTTTTGTTACAATTAACATAAGGTGATATATTAATTCGAAATAAAGAGAAGTTTTGTATTGGAACTCATGAATAATATCCTAGGACGGACTGAAGAAATCTTTCTTAGGTAGATAATGTTGCGCTTATAAAGCTATGGTAGACCAAAGCGTCTAAAATAGGGATGCTTAACAAATCCCTTCATAGCATTATGAGACTTCATAAGAAAGTACTTTACAGAAAGTGAATTGATGTTTAACACTTCAATTGACCAAATGAAATTTGGGAATATCTATGTAATCGAAATAATATTTATTATGAATTCAATTGATGAATAATAAAAGGACAAATCATGATTCTATTACCTGTTTATTTAATAAATCCACTTGATTATATATTACAAGTAAGATTTCTTTGCAACGCTATCAGTAAACTGCTCCTCTATGCTGTTTTAAAATGGATATTCAATTCTAAAGTCACTTATAACATTGTGAAATTCTCTAATAATTGTATTAATTTAAAAGAATGTTATTTTTTTGAGGTCTATTACAATTTAAAACATTTATCCTGGAGAAATGGATGTATAATAGTTATAATAAATTTTTAAAGATACTCTTGTCAAAATTATTGTAATATAAATGTATTTTGACCCGATTACCTTTCGTAAATGTAAAAAAAATAAATTAAAATTGCATTCAGAGTTAAGTTAATATTTATATTTTTAATACAATTACAATGAAATCCCTAATGTTTTAAGTAGTATTATTCCTGAAGGATACTGGTTACAATGGTTATAAAATAGTACATTTATAAAAATATAACATAACTAGAAAACGTACCCGTCTTTGACGGAATCAAAAATTCTATTATACTTGGTATTCCAAAATATCAATTATAGTATATTACTAATACTATAATTAGAAATTAAAGAATAGTAGAAAATACCAATAGTACAGAATATAGAATAGTACAGTGTTAAACAAATGCCTCTGTATACACTACATTAGCTGTCTGTCCTTCAGGTTCATGGAAGAACAATCAGTTGAAACCCCTGACTATTGAGCAAGTAAACTATAGTTGACCATGTGAGAAAAACTTGGTTTCGCTAACTTGAATTCCTGCGTTAGATAAAGTCTCCCTTTGCGACTTAGTTAACGTCATTGCGAAATAGGCTCTGACGGGACTTTGCAATCATTTCAACGGAAACAGACAGTGCAACGGAATTGCAGCATCATTGGGGCTCCTACTTAAGTTTTTACTCATGAACAGGCAGTCCAGGAGAAATAAATTCAGAGTCCAGAAATTCAATTAGGTAATGAACTGCTTCTTCATCACTAATCCAATCTCTTTACTGACTTGTAAGTTCTTTCCTCGGTATGATATAGCGTAAGAACTTGTTTGTTGATTTTTCCTGCCTGTTCATATTAAGAGTTGAGAATTGCTCGTTTACAAAACATTTATTCTTAATAGATAGTACATCCTCAACTCTGTGAAACACCATTTCAATGATGTCAAATACGCAATATATTCATATGCTCAATTGAAATTAAAATCAACTAACAATACCTACTTGCCACACCTGTGTATTTTCAAAACAAACTTGTCTGTGAAGTTAGGAAAATACAGCTAAAAGCCCCATAACTTCGCTTCTGTACTGAATTATCAATCTATTTAAAGCCCATATTTTAAGTTAGGCATACACAAATCCAGTGTCAATGTTTCAGCTCGCTATGTCTTATGGTGGCTGAGTTTACTTGTGACAAACGTTTTTGCGTTAAACGTCCATAACTTCACTTCAACGTTGAATTTCCAATGAATTCAGAGCCTATATTTTAAGTTAGACCTACACAAATCTACTGTAAAAGTTTCAGCCTTATATGTCTTATGGTAGCTGAGTTTACTTGTGACAAAGTTTTGCGGACAAACAGACAAACCGACAGAAATTTTTCTAAGGGTGGATTCGGTTTCTCTAATGTATGAAACGCAAAGAATACTTGAAATGAGTCAGTTCTAAGCAATGTACAGACAAAATCATTTTTTAATTATATAGATTTGTATGCAAGCTATAGATATATAATAATATAATTATATATATTATATAATATATTATATTATATAATATAATATATATATTATATAATATAATTAATAATAATATATATAATATAATATATATATATATATAATTATATTATATATTATATTATATTATATAATATAATATAATATATTATATAATATATATTATATAGATAATTATATATAAGATATATAGATATATAGATATGCAAGCTATATGCATCACAAAAAAAATAATAAGACAAATTTTCACAGCATAACAAATTTTTATACAGATGGTTGTATAAATTTATTTTACAAACAAGAGATTCAAAATCTAATTAACATATCTTTATTTTTACTACTCTGAGAATGTTTCAAACGCATTTCTGTTTTCTTTGTCGTTTAATTAAATAAGATAAATCAGTCTATTCAACTTATTCAATTTAAATTAAACATATCCAAAAATATATCAGTCAATAATTCTTTCTATAACTAGCTTTCCATATTCACTCAACAATTTACAGAAGCCAATTTGAAATAATGTCCAAATGAAAAAAATAGAAATAAGGTCAAATGAGATTTCTAGAATCTTTATAGAATTTAATAATAATGAAGGAACGAAAGGTAATTAGATGCTACTATTTATAGGATAACTTGAAGAAAATAATGGTTATTTATCAGTGATTTAGTGTGATATTAGATCTGTTTAGTTTATGCAGAGTAGGAAGAAATATTTATACCTATTCTCTGGCTGGTTACCGTCTTATTCCGAACCGTTACAATTAAGTGACTAGTAGTCACTTAAGAAAAATTCACTGAAAATAATATTGTTTTCTTAACATTTTTTGTAAGGTATAATAAATTAATAATATGTGTAACTAAAATATTGCACATACATTAGGTTACTGATCCCTTAGTAGTAACATACTAGTTATTCTAAGTCAGCTGTATTGTAATGTTGAAGCAAGCGCAAGTACGTATCAAAAAGACTCTTAGGTTAATTACTGTGTAAATATTTTTAATTATACTAATTACAAGCAAGATGAATTGTTCAAGTCAGCAGTCAGCAGTGAAATACAATTTTCACACAAACAAATTGTTAGTTATACCACTAATCACCTGTAACTAAATATTAAAGATGAATTTTTATATCTTTTTTTACTTGTCAGAAATAGAATAATAATTTGAATGATGAAATGTCGTCATTATGATTATTATTATAAACGTAATGGTCTCCTACAGTAAAGATTGTAAAATGAGGCCTACCATATTTGAAAAAAACATTTTGTTAAATTGATTATTCATGATTTTGACGATACATTTAATTTACAGTTGAACATAGATCAAACCATATATTTCCTAAAGAAATAACTAAACAAATCAACTGCTAAAATTGTTGAAAATAATTTTTACTTTAAGAAAGCTATAAATAAAACAATCTGTCGTCATTATTCTCAAGTAAAGCGTTACACTTCGGGAATGCCTTTAAATAAAGTTCTAATAATTCAGTTTATTCACTCAACTTGATATTTCATAGAATGCGATAACGTCAAACAGTAAGTCTGATTTTCGTCTTAACTTAATTGTGCAATATCATAAGTACTAAGCATTCTTTTTAGTTAACACATTTTGTATCTTTTCCTAAAATAAACTCTTGTAGATAATGTTACAAAAAACATAAATGTTATGTTTATGTTTAATGTTTATGTTTATGTTATGTTTAAACATAATGTTAAAAAAAGATTTAAAATGCTTTTATGGTTTATTTATGACGTATAATTATCTATTTATTAATAGTACATATTTGCTACAAAATATTTTACATTAAACCTTTTTAATTAGAAATACGCTAAACTAATCAAAATATTGTTACAAAATTTATTTTTTACAGTTACAATAATTTAAAATCAATGTAGAAATAATATTTTTATTAAGTTATTAAAATGGATTATGAAAGTTATACTACTTATAATTTAGTAGCATTAATTAAACAGAATATTTTTGATATATACCATATTAAAGATGTACAAGTTCATGTTATTTAAAAAAATGTTATATTTTAAATTATAACAATTATTCTCAATTCCTTATTGATGTAATTGATGCATATAGCAATAAGCAAAAAATTTATCACTGAACAATGTAAAAAGAAATCTTTCAAAATAAATATCTATAAAGAAAATTTAAATTTTAATGAAACATTTAACAAATTTGTTGATCTTGTAATGAAGTAAAAGCCAGTCATAATGGGGTTGGCCACTCTGTTATAGAGCTGCGTAAGTGAACTTCTGGACTGCCTAAAGTTCTTTGCATGTCAGAACCAGTCTGCGACTAGTCTCCGTCAAAGGAACATGATGGAAAATGCCAAGGTAAATTTAACAATTTTTCTTTGTTCACAGATAATGTCACTTGATATTTTATGTTAACACTAGTCTTTTAACTATAATTGAACTATGTGTCAACACATATTTGTTAAGTTATATGCGATAAATTATAGTTAAATGGTAGTTAATTTTCTTCTTTACTTGTATTAAGTGAATTACTTCTTTTTATTCACGGATATCAAACAAACCTAAAATATGCGTTATTGTCATAAAATTAGAGGTAAAAAATACATTTTTTATTTATGAACTGACTCTGTCAGCTATTGCTCTTCATCAAAAAAACATTTCCAACAATGCATCGAGGTAATATAATACGAAGGTAATATTAACATTTTTTTTTGTTCGGAGATAATGTCACTTGATACTTTATGTCAACACTATTCTGTTAACTATAATTAACTCTGTATCAACACATATGTTAAATTATATGCAATAAATTAAAAGTTAAATGGTAGTTAATTTTCTTCTTTACTTGTATTAAATTAATGCTTCTTTTTGATTCATTGATATCAAAACTCCTAAAATACGTGTTATTATCATAAAATTTGCTATGAAAAATACATTTTTTATTTATTGAACTGAACCAGTCCGTGATGCGCATTTCTTATACTAGTAAGTGATCCAATAAATGCTAGCTTATTCATGTAACAAAACAGACTTGGTGGTACACTTCAGACATTGATAGCAGTGCCATAAAGAGGGCGCTGAAAAAGTTTCACCGCAGGAGTGTCATCTGGACTTGGGGACGCAAAACAAAGGATACCAACCGGAATACAGTTGCATGTGGGTTTATTTTTGTTTGCCAGTCTACTCTACAGCGACTGTCTCTGTACAGTGCTGTTGATTGAATCAACACTGACTGTCACTCACTGCCTTTCGTTTTCCTAACCCACGTTCTTATGGAACGAAAAACAAACAACCACAACGCCAAAAATGATCATGTAGTGATTATACTTCTGCTCTTCTTTTGAAGAAGAGCGATTAGCAAATATATCTGTAATACCATTGGAAGGGATGTTAGGATATAATAGGTCTGTTTGTAAATGAAGAAAACGAGTAAAATTAATTTATGAAATATGCTGAACTGATTTATGTTTTAATTATATAACTTTGACATATACCAGAATTATTTGATGACTAGTCACAACCATGACTGACAAAGATACCACAATTTTTATATTACCATTGAGATAAAATGATATCATGTTATTATATTAACATGTGTGTACTGTTGCAGGTACAGAGGAAAGGATACCTGTACACAGGTTAGTGAGCATGTTTTGTGTTTATGCATGCAATCATTTCAGGTTTATGTGTTTAGGTTATTACAGTACTCAGCGAAGCCGACATTTAACCACTTACACTGATCGAAACCTTCTTATTTCCACTGTTCTTCTCAGACCGATCGTGATCTGTTAGGGCTCTAGATGAGTGATTCTCAACTGATGTCTATAGGATTTCTAGGTGTCCCTGATTAATATACGAGTATAGAGACATAAAAACATAGTCACCATACCTCACCTTATGCAATACATCTCTTTTTGTGAACGCATCATTATTATGGGTTATACTCGTAATTAATAGCTCTTTTTCTTCTTAAGAAGAGCTACTCACCCCAAACATTTATATATTCAAAGAATTTGTTTTATCAGTTTTGAACTCTGACCAAACATTTTACAATTTGCAACAAAATTATTCCTTAGTCAAAACAGGCTAGATATAAAAAAAAAAATAAATGAATTGAAGTAGAAATTCGGGTTCCTCCCTATCCCTATCAAACGTTTTAGCCCCAAACTCCGAAGAACACACCAAGGCTCATCAAGTTTATATTTCCCTGGGCAGAAGAATACACAAACTAAATATAAGTCTCATTCTCTTTATTTTTTAATGATTATTTTTATCGTATTGTATTTGATTTAATTAAAATATTTGTCGAGCTCCCCAACATCAAGCAGTTATGTTTTGAATAGAATATGTGTTTGATGTAATTAAGTCTATATTTAAATATATGTTTGTAAACAACTTTCAATGTAACTAAAATAGTTTTGGGGGGTAGAAACGTGTTTGAAGTGATGAAGAGATGTTGATCGCTTTCTTATTTTCCTGTGTAAGGTAAATATAGGTTTAAGATTTAATAAATAGATATAATAAATAAAAGTATACGATACATTTTCTATAATAAATAAAGTAAGGCTAAGTTCTGTTACAATGTAGTAGCTCTTTGCATTGCCGAAGCCAAATCATATTCTAAATAACGAAAGAAAAATTATAAAAAAAACCTGGAGTGGCCTACACTCAACTTTACTATAAGTAACTTATTATCAAATTTCTTGAGTATATAACACATAACGACTCATTTAAGCATAACGTAACATCTAAATGGGATATGATTATTAGCCATCATTCCTGAGGTAGTACAGATAGTGATTGAAGGACATATCAATATATAAGCTTATTTTTGTACATCACACAGCTGATGCAAATAATTTCATTAGTATAACTACAGCAGTAATAACATTTTTGAAAAACCAAAGTGAACATTTCTTGATACGAAATATTCTTCTACAAGAGAACATGGCTTTTGTTCAAATAGCCAGTGGATTTCTTACATCGATTACTTGACATCCGTCTACATTGAATATTAAAGTAAAATTTTCAAATTTAAAACAGGAAAATACCCTTTTTTTTCTCTGAAAAACATCTTAAACAGCGAAGAAAATGTTGTTTTAAGGTGATTTGTTAATTAACGATGTACGCTAATTACATTTATTAATCTCTAAACGAAAGGTTTCAATTTTAAATTATCTTTTACATTTTTGATTTTTAACAGAATTATTATACTGGGAATTTTATGGCTTCTTAGTATTTAATAAGATCATTTTCCTTCCCCTTTGTCAAATAACATATATACGAATTTTTTCACAGTGAGTGTTATTATTTTCCTGCACAATATTATTCCTCTTACATCTCATATAAGTCAATAAACAATTAAATTGTTCCGTTATAAATATCAATTTTATCTCAGTGGATTCGCTCAAAAAATTTCTAAGTCAATGTAAACAATGTAAAAAAATATAAAAAATTCGACAAGTATAGCAGGTGATCTCTTAGTCTAGGATAAACAAACAGTTTTTATAGCGTTATTGCTCTTTCCCGTAATTGAAACTTCATGATTTTTTTTTATGAATTGCTAATTTTTTGTTCCATTTTTGGTCAAATTTTCATTATTTTTTAATAAGCCGTTTAGCGTCAAAAAACATTTTCTGAAAACACAAATCGTACTGTAACGCCCCATTAGCGAATGTAATTTTGAAAAAAGATATCTAAACTCATTCTCCACATAATGTTCTATTTATATGCATAGTTTCATTTTGATCCGTCAAACAGTATGGCTTGTATTGCTCTCACAAGGTTTGAGATTGAATTATAAGTCAAAATTTTTACATTTTACTGAAAAAAAAATATTTCCTGTTGTTTTAAAATTCTGAATATATTTTTCGTTTGTTTCATTTGTAACCTTAAAGATAATGTCAAAATTTCAAAACTCTAGGGTTATCAGTTTAGGAGAAATAAATTTTTAAAAAGAAACGCTTTTTGAAAAAAAAGTGACTTTCTCATCATGCATAATTCTTCCCAAACTATAGGGATCTTCGTCTTTATGAGGCCCATTTTTGTGTAAAATATCAAGTTGATCCATCAAAGATTCTGGACCGTAGCGTGGTAACAAGCAATGCTAACACACTCACCCGCCCACCCACCCACCCACCCACACACACACACAGACATCATCGAAAAAACTTCATAAAACGACTTCTGGGACCTCAAAACATGTAATTCCGTCAAAATCTCGAGATCGAATTTTTTCATGATCACTATACTTTACTTATAGTAAAGTAAAAATAAGAAAAGTGTTTTATAAAAATTAATTAAAATTAATAAAACAATATTTAAGTATTATTTATATATAAAATCATTCATTCAAAATATAAATAAAGCAAAAGCCAAAATATAGATCTTAAACTCACATTTGATTTACTTAAGTTGTTTATTCAACTTAATAATTCTGTCATTATTGAATTCTATCATTGAGAAATTAAATTAATCAAATTTCAATTTAAATTTTTGATTGGAATTGATAATAGGTATATGTGTGAAGTCACAATCGATAAAGTCTCGATATGTTGAATCGAGTAGGTTTTGGCGCCTTTTGATATTTCATTGTAGGTTAGATAGTACAACGTTATTCTTAACTGTTTTTGTTTGAGTTTTAGTATATTTGAAATATTTCGTATATTAATCAGTTTTTATATACGATTAAGATAAACTTATAGTGTTATGTCGTGTAATTCTTACATGTTTAAACTGTGCTGTTACTCTCTGAATTAGATAGAAAAAAATGAACAACTCAAATAAGAAGGAGGAGAATAAAAAAAGAGGCGAAGGGCAAAAGAAAGCAAGAAGGGAAAATTTAAAAGATACTAGTATGACAGATGATGAGAGGGGAGCAGCATTGATTGAAGCAGCTTTAGCAAATATAAGCGGTGACAGTACTCGCTCAAAAAAGCGTTCTTTCTATTTGCCTGAAGATGATGAGAATAATGAGGTAAAATATTTTATTTATGAACTGTTGATTTTATAGAGAGCATTCATGACTTCTATAACGACTGGTTTCAGTCGTCTGAATCATTATTTATGTATCTACATGATGATTGATATGCCGTAGATGGATGATAACGATGATGCTGCAGAGAATAAGAATATACGTCAACAAGCGAAGAAAGTTCATCGTGAAGAAAAAAGCGACCCACAAAATCGTCCTAACTTTATATCAAAATTTTCTTCAGATGATTTGGAAAACCATTTTTCTACGTGTATTTCTCTGTTTGCTAAAAACGTATATTTTCATGCTTAATATTTGGAGATTGCTGTTAGTAGTTTGCTTTTTGGTTTCTTCAATTAGTCCAACAGGAACAGGAAAGAATATACAGTTGAAAATGACAACAATAATGAAATATCTCAATACCATATTTCAAAGTGATAGCTATTCGACTATTCCCTTTTTTTGTATATATTATTGAAATTCGTTGTGTAAAATGTAAATTGAACCTTATAGCAGGGTTTTTAATGAGAAACAAGAAATAATGAAATTCCAACAATAGAATTATTTTTAACAGGGTAGATTAAAGATGACATTATTTACGGATTAAGTTGTAATCGGTAAATTCAAAATTAATACGCTGTTGGTAATATTATGGAAAAGATAGTATTGTTGTATAAGAGAAGTGTGATAATTTCAGTTATAACAAAGGAGATAGTTTTAATTATTTATAACAGTGTAAGGTAAGTGAAGGGAATAGATTTGAAGTTAGCTAAAAGTAACTTCTGAGTCATATAAATACAAAAGTAGGCATGCATAAAAGAGGTTAAATAAAACATATTGATAATTCATCAATTGCTGTTTATTAAGTTCGAGTTTTGATAAATGATATCGGGAGCTTAGTAGTGCCAGCGAAAACAATTTATTGGCATAAGACAGTAACTAAAAGTCTTTAGTTAACGTTTCGTTATTGCAATTACAAATTGATTAATAAGGTTTTCATTACTGATTAATTTGGTTTAACATTAACAAATCATGGTTTTCATTACTTTACTAATTTACAATACAAAATTAATTTATGAAGTTTCTATGAAATGGTCATGACAAAGAATATGATTGGAACGTATAAGGCAATTCAACATATAATGAACAAAATAGTAAGAGTGAGTGATTATTTATACAATGCAGAGGCAATTACAGAGGGTAGAATTAAAGCCTCCATGTTATTCCATAAATTGTATATTGTTGAATTATATAATGTTATTTATTATTTAAAGCAAGACACATTTTTAAATTAGTAATCTTTTTCTCCCTGATATAGAATTATGAAAACTAGAAATTTTGAATTGACTTTGCTAAGGAATTAGACTTAATTTTCATTAAGTTGACTTATCCTGAACAAGCACATGGAGAAAGTTTTGCATATTGTTTTATGGATATTGTTTTATTTATGAAGTAAAGAATTTAGTTCGAAAGGATACTTAAAAAAATAAATGAACGAAAATTTAATTCTTTGAATTCATTAGTTTTAATTCAGTATAAACATATTAATATAATTAATAAAAAATGATCAACATTTTTTGATCAAGTTTTTTTGAATCTGACTTTTGCATGTATACTTTATCAATTGTCATTTTACCTGTTTATTGGCATAGCCTTATAAACTTATTTCATAATTTAAAGAAATAATTGTTGATATAATCAATGTTTGGTATTATTTTCAGAAAGTTAATGTTAAGAATGCATTTAAACTACATTTGATTGACTATATGCATATGGTGGTGGAGACGAAGGCAGAGAAATCAGAAAATCTTACGGTAAGACTGTTTTTTCTTTGATGTATCAAATCATTATGTGAATTAAATAAGATGAGTGATCATTTCCAAACTATTTTTCTGATTTTTAGTTACGAATCTGAAATATAAGTGAAGAGAATTGCTCAAATTTAATAGATGAAGGATTTCATTTGAAAAGATATTTAAAAATATATTAATGAAAATTTAATGTTTCGTATTTATTGATGTCTTTGGTATTCACATCTTAAGTATAATAATAATTGTGTTAAACTTTCATTCTTATATTCTTGATCATTGTGGTTACTTTTATTTCTACTTAAATACATTGCTAACTGCATGTTAAAGGTATACAATAATATTTATTTTTTGGTTTTAAATAGACATCCTTTTTGTCTCAGGTTTCTAAAAAAATGTGACTGCTAATATTAATCTTGAAAAAATTTATTGCAAATTGTTGTATGAATTTCGTTAGTCTCTCTGGAAGAAATGCTTGAAAACCGTTGTTTCATCCTCTTATTTCGTAAGTTGATTGATCGGCCATCTACCCGATGGTGAACTTGAGAAAGGATTCTGGCTTGGAAAAACTTTGTTATGCTGATGATATTACCAGTGTCCAAAAGGGTTATGAAGCAGAGGATTAGAAATGCAGTGAAACTTTTAAAAAGTGGTGCATTGATTGCGAAATGATTATTAATAAAGAGAAAACAACGCCGCAACTGTTCATTTGTCCACGAAGGAAAACATGTCTCATACCCACTCATGTACGACTGTGGTCTTTTAGTGATACTCTGGTCAACCAACTATCTTCGAGTGATTGTATGGTAAATTTCCCCAAACATGTAAAACTTAGTTGATAAAGCGGACAAGCAAACATGAATTATCAAAAGGTTTCCATGCGCAAATTGGGTTGGAAACCAGGGCGCAACTCATAATCATCTATAATACCTGTGTCAGTTTGGCAATGAAATATTCACCACTGCAAGCAGCGCTACGAAGAAGAATTTCAATGAAGTGCAGAACAGCGCCATCAGAGTTGTGTGTGGAGCTGCGACCTCCACGGCTGTCATATACTTGGAAAATCAAACATTTACAGAGGCTTTTGAACGAGGGAGTGACAAAGCTTTTATAGAGTTCTTCGAAATATCATAGAGATACACACAGGAGTTGGAACGTCATCCAAGAGAAAAACTAAAAGCGCATACTTTCCTATTTGCTAAAACCCTCGAACTCGTGATATCTACTCTCTAGAAGCCCCAGACAAAGAAAGAGCATGATTGAGTTTCTGTTGCTGGAAAAATATGGAAGAATATTATCATTTCGAGGACAATTGGTAGTAACCTGCTGAGACCTGCTGCCACTGGCAATGATTACGGACTCACACTTTATTTGCCTGGACTATAATATCATTTGTTTCCAGGTTTCAAAACAAATAAAATTAAATTTGATTTTCATTTGCTTGGTTCACTGAAGGAGGAATGCCTTGGGAATGCCTATGACTTGGGAAAAAGTTACAGAATAACAAGGAAGTAAAAAAATTTGTAAGGAATAGACTAAAACGCCAAGGTAAAGAGTTCTTTACAGACGGTATAAAATACAGGCACTCATTAATGGTTATAAACAATAAGTATAAACTCTTATAACTTATTAACTTTTGCCAATATCTAGATTCTTCAAAGACAATATTGTAAAAATGACTTTGTTTATTATGGCAATCATACTCTAAACCTCAAACAAATTGAAAAATGTGACTTAGTTCTTTCAATCGGAACAAGTGGTCTTCGTCAGAGTTTCACTCATACTGTCAGAACTGATATAGGACATATGGTGTGGCTTTGAGGAGGAAGAGACAGGAGAGGTATTTTAAAGGGCGTAAAGAGCTGGGTAAGGCAAATCATGGTAAACAAAGGTACTCAAGAGGAAATATGTAAAAGTTGTCTGCTAACTGTTAACCTTGTATATAAAGCTATTGCTCTTGTCAACACTGAACCTAATTTCAATATACCATACTTTAATTACTAATGACAGATCTGTCCAATGTGAATCATAATATAAATTGGACTGAAGCTAAAATGATCACGTATGAAAGATTGATGTTGTTACGTACTATTATTGAGTCCTTTTTAATTAAATTTAATATATCAAATACTGTAAACATTAAAAATGGTTTATTGAAGTTAGATTAAGTGGTATGTAATAGCTTTGTCTACATGGGTCGACAAACCCTGGTCTCCTGTGCCCAGTCTTTTGCTTCCTTCCTTTCCTATTACGCCCTTCAAAACCTTTGCCCCAGTCTTTCTCAGTACCACACCAGATGTGTGAGACTCTGATGAAGACGACTTGTTTTGATTGAAAGATGTTAATCACATTTCTGAATTTATAGTTTAGATGTTGATTTTCATTTCATGTACTACTTATGATTATACTGGCCTGCTTATTCTCCACCATGCCAAGCACTCCAGTGTTGCTGCAGGTGATCTGAGCTGTCTTGAAAATCGCCTTTCAGTTCTATTCCGAGCGAAGACAACCTGTTTTTGCCTGTTCATAGTTAATCCTTAGTCTCTTGTTTTTTTTTTTGGTCAGATCATTTAAGTCCTGAGTGCTTTCTTTCGAATATAAGAAACGCATTATCTCTCCATGGACTTGATCATCACCCATATTCCTGATAAGTCAGAAAAGGCACATAATGGTTGTACATATATTCCAGAACCCAGAGTAGCTTTTATTTGTCTGCTTGTTGCCTCATAGTACATGTTTAGACATCCAATCTAAACATTGAGTCAAACGATTAAATTTCAACACAAGTAATGTTAGAAACAAAATTTTTTTTAGTAAACTTTAAGTGAAAAGAGTTGGGAGAATACCATACAGTAACGGATTGCACAAACTGTTGAAAGTAAAAAATGCATATTTTATTGAATTTGATTAACATTTGTACTATTATACTTTTTTAACTAGCAGACGTGCCCGCCTAGGACGGTATTTTACAAAAGTTCAAAGATGATGCGTGGGATTCCAAGATATTAGAAATAGTAGAAAATATCATTATTAGTACAGTCCATAAGTGACATTATATGTGGTTTCTTTTAAATTTTGATGTCTTAAATACTGAGCTCAAATTTGATTTTATTCTGGGTATACTTCTTATTTAGTACGCGTATAGGTAGGGCTCACTTTTTTAATGCTAGCAAATTATGATAAACGCTAACTCACTAATTAATATACATATTTAATTATGTTAAAATCAATTAAATGTATGGTACCTACTTGTGTACTGTGTCAGGCACCTATATATTTTTAGATATATACTATCTGCCTGTGTGGCTATCCAAACACAGCTTGAAAGTTCGTAACTTTGCTTCTATGTTGAATTTCCAATACATTCAAATTTTTAGCTTTTAAGCTAGTCGTACACAGATGTACTATCAAACTTCCAGCTAGCTATGACTTATGGTGGCTGAGTTGTCTTGTGACAAAATTTTTGGACAAACAAACAAACAGAAATTTTTCTAAAGGATGGATTCTATTTCTCTAATGTATAAAACATAAAGACAACTTGAAGTGAGTCAGTTCTAAGCAATTTACAGACAAAACGTTTCTTTTATTTATATAGATTGTACGTAATATTGAAATGTCTGAAATATATACTGTTATCATTTTAATGCACGAATGAGCAGTCATCAAAAATGAAATATTTTTGTTTTTTTTTAGTGGTTCGTAAAAAAAAAGGTTGCATGTGAACATGGGAAAGTTTAATAATTCAATAAAAAAAGATCATTTCATTTAAGTAGAGAAAGATATTCTAATATTAGAAGTTAAAATCTACTAATTGGTTTTGTTATTAATGTTTTTCATGTTACTTGCAGGTCATGGGTTGTACACTGGATGCCAGCGCAAAAATCTATTCCTGTAGAGTTGACAAAGTGTACAATGACTTATTAAAAGTGATTTCTGGTAAAGAGGTTGAAATAGAAGAACAAGCTGAAACGGAAAAGAAAGAAAGTAGCACTGACGAATATGTATTTAAAGAGACGGGTGGTATTCTCTTTGATGAGAATGGATTTGTAAGATTAAGTGAGGAATACAAGGATGCTGGGCAGCAGGTATTGAGTTTGATTTCAAGTGACAATATAATAGTTTTAAGAAGAATATCCTACACTGTCATTAAATTAGAGTTTATAGTGAACTGATTTTTATGTAAATATGTTTGTGGTTTAAATATGTGTTTGTGGTTTATTCGTTGATAAACAATTTATTCCTAATATAATGAATGGGTTAGTCACACATTATTACAGAGAAAGTAAATAAAATGAAAATCAAGTATCTGTCCATCTGTGTGACCTTTGTAGTTTAGAAATGACCAACAAGTTCATGGAATTTCAAGTGGAGAGGTTTCATTTTGTTCCTTTTTATCTAATCAAGTTTTTTTGGAGGAAAGAATTCATAAAATATGGTTCGATTTTTCTTATATAATTAAAAATACTGTTCCTGTGTAAAAAGTGAGTTTTTGGTATTTTTTTGAAGTACACGAAAATATTCATATTAAAATATTTTAAATACAGTCTAGGGAAAATAGAAAAACAGACCATTTGAAATTCCGTTCTTCATAACATTTATTCGAAAATTTCTTTTTGTCGCCACATCTGAGGTTTCAAAATCTACAAAAAAAAAACTACAAGTATAAAATTGGCTTTTATCATTCGTTAAATGTTGGCATTCAGTTCTCAGTGGTGCATCTATTCTTACCCATCAAATTTTAAGTTTTTTTTTCTGCATTGTAAGTTTGACCGATTATCGTATTAGATTTTGATCGACTTACACGTTTAGAGGGTTTTGTTATAATGTTTGTCTTTGGTTAAAAATTTTGTAGCTGTTATGGTTTATGTTTCATAAAAATGAAATAAGGAAGGAGTTATATTTCATAACGGTGGTGTATTAAGGGAAGGTCATTTCATGTAAACTACTGTAGTAAATAATACTTTACAATATTAGATTAATATAACTATCGCCTCAGTATATATATTGTTAAAGGATTATATGTATATATTTCAATGTACTTAAAGAAACATAGAGAAATTAAAAGTACACACTTACAGCCTCTAATTTTCGGTTAGAACCGTCTTCAGGAGAGATAAGGGAGAATTGGGTGTCCAACCGTCTCTGAACCAGTGCGTTTGGTTGCCCTCTTATCTCTCCTGAAGACTGTTCAAACCGAAAATTAGAGACTGTCAGTGTGTACTTTTTCTATGTATAATTTCTGTGTATTTTCTGTGTATAATTTCTCTATGTTTCTTTCTGTACTTTGAACTATACTTGTCTGTTTCGGATCGTATTTCCAACGAAAAAGTATATATATATAACAAGATTTCACATAAACACGTGAAATAACAGTCAATGATCAAACCACAATATGAAATGAAAGAAAAAAGACTAAGATCTTTCAGCCACAACAAGCGGTTCATCGTCAGGGTTTTTGACTGATATATATATATATATATATATATATATATATATATATATTGATATAGCTTTTCGACCATTGATATTTCAAATTCACACAAAGGGTTCTTGAGGATTTTGGTCATAAACATACAACTCCTGATTGTAAGCCGACGTTTCGCCAAAAGTTATTTGGCATTTTCAAAGCTAAAAAACAATTTATTAAGGAGCAAGTAAAGCAAGCAATTTTTTAAGTAAAGCAAGATAAATACATCCACGGATACCAACCAACAGAAAACAAACCAAACAAACGAAAAATTCAGTAACAAGAGAACCACAAAAGGATCATAAAATACCTAGTGTTATTATTCATTATTTAAAAACAGACATTTGTTGTTTAAACCTAATTACTTATTATTATAGGGTTTTAGTGTTCTGAATAATTAATATATATATTTTCTGAATATATATATTAGTGTATTTCGGCAGCAAGTCCTCTTTTAAGCTATGGTATTGAATTTGAAGCAGATTCTGCATTCACGATTTTTCTTCTATTTTTCTCACGATCTCCTTTTGTGCTGGTGGTAATTGCTAAAGCAAGCTAGCATGAGACATTCAGACGGCTGGAACACTAAAAAACACTTCACCGGGAATATCTGTATTTAATTAACTACTACACTAAACTAATATGACAAACTTTCGGCCCCGTGGGTCATCGTCAGGTTCTTAAATAACTAAATATACATATTACCTACTATATTGGCGTTTAAATGCCAACTGAACACTGCTATTCTGACTAAGTGAAAGTTGGTGGTGGGGATGGAGTAGGGGTGAGTGCGGGTCAACAAAAAATTTTTCCTGGGGTGGGAAAGATGTTGACGAAGGTGACATTTTTTTGGTCCTACGAAAAACTTCATTTTACCCATGAAAAAAGAAATTCATTTCTTTTTTAATTATTCTATCCAGTTTTCCTTATATTAAAATAATTGATAATTCACTTATATTATAAACAATTTGAGATCCTTAGTGCATGATAAAGAACAAGTTCAATGAAAAAGTCATTGAATATTATTGCCGGAGTAACTGAAATGTTTTTTTCACGGTGTTGAGTAAATGTGATTTTCACATGAAAAGCATGTGAAGTCCTTTTCACATTTATGCGAAATTGGCAGTCAAAGGGTTAAATAACTCCTTTCTGATTTGAATCCTTTGTTATTGACAAGTCTAAAATGACACTCCTTTGGTGTAACTCTGCAATGAAATATCCCTCCTAGGAAGTATATAGCCGAACTGTTCTCCTTTGCTACATTACTGTTTATTATATTAATGTCTCTCCTTTCAAATTCCCTTCACTGTTTTATCAATCACTCTCTTTCCATTAGAGTGTCCTCCTTTCCCCTTTTATATAACCCATCTGGTTGTGTTAAACTTATTAAAATATTTAGTTGGTTTTGTTATTAGTTTATCGTCAAAGATCTGAGCACCATTCAAAGGAAGACGATTGAAAGAGCATACTTCCCTACTTCTTTACCTCCTGGCATCGATTACTTTCTGGAGTTGCCCTTCTCTGGAGGTTCCTACAGGCTAAATCTCAATGCCAAAGTTATTGACGAAACTCCTCCCACGCCAGTCAAGCAACCCTGCTTAATTGAAATTGGTAACATCCATATAATAATCTACATACTTCTTGTACATAGTTTTTGTACGTTCATGTGTCTTTCAGTCTATGGTCAATAAGTTAGCGAGATCAAACCAATGGTTGCAGAATTAGACTGTAAGAGTCAAAGGGATTTAGGTGGAGTCGTATTCAATTAAATATTATGAGTCGAAATGGAAATCTAAACCTGCTGGTATGTGTGGTATGATTTATAATTTTATACCCTCATGTGTGGTAAGAAATAACTTCGAATAATCTCTTCTTTATAAGGTATTTTGACAAACGATTTTGTAACACTGATATTGCCATGTACTTTACTGTATATAAAGGCCTGGTACAGTGGACAGTTTAGTTTGCGGAATTGGTGGTGATTTATTCAATATTATAATAATAAGAATAAAAAAAGGGAAAATAAATATTTGTAAGGTTGTTTAATAAAACGATTTTATTAATCTGAAACAGAATAATGATGGAAACTTACAATCAAAGTTACAAAGCAATGATGTTAATTATAAATAAATAAACAATATTGTACAACAATAATAACAGTAAATAGTAAAGGAAGAACATACCTGAAACAGAATAATTAAATTACAAGCTATTAAACACCTCTAGTGATTACAGCAGAAATATTAATAAATTATAAATCTACAAAGCATTAGTACACAGTGCTATCTTTGACAGTGTTGCCATGGGCAACGATGTCAAAGTAAATAAAAGAACCAACCATGAACAAATGACTATAGGCATTTACATATTATTCAAATAACAGGATTTCACAAAACACGTAAAACAAAAATCAACGTCCAAACCAGAGTAAAAAATCAGAAAAAAAGACTAAGATCTTTCAACCGTAACAAGCGGTCTTCATCAGAGTGAATCTCAAATGAGATTTGACTCTGCTACACCGGAGTTGAAATTTTTACTCTGATGAAGATCGCTTGTTACGGTTGAAAGATCTTATTTTTTTTCCCATTTCATATTGTGGTTTGGTCATTGATTGTTATTTCACGTATTTATGTGTGTGTATGACCCGGATACTTAAAAGCCGAAAGAGTTATTAACAATATTTAGCCATGAGATCGATCATATATGACTGCATTAAATTGCAATTTTTGGAGAGTACTTTATCTGAAAAAAAATCGATTTTTTTGCGATTTGATAGCAATCTGTCCAGATGATTTTGATTAAAATGGCTGTGATACTAGCTTATTAGGTGATAGTTAATATGTATAGATTATTTGGTAGATGTAAAGACCTTTTTGGTAGATGTCCAAGTTTAGAGAAGTGTTCTGAAAGAAGGATAAACGATCTTTAAAGGAGTTTGATTAATTTGATATGGATAGTAAATGTAAGGTTTATAAAGTTAAATAATAATTAATACATTTCATCTCAAACTTACTGATATACACTAAATCTTTAAACATTTCTCTGGTTTTGGCAAATAGTAAGGGAGCAACCTTATACACTAACCTTTGTTTCTGCCAGTGTTCCTAGTAAGGAAACTAGGAGAGCTTTGTTCGGTGTAAGCAATGCTTACACCGAACAAACGTTTTTACGAAACCTTATAATTTAATTCAAAGTTATTCATTTTTTTTTAATTCAAATTCTTTTCAAAGAAATTCAATTTGATTCCTGTAAAATGAGCTCTCTTATAGCTTCTGAAGTAGGATGAATGGTGAGCGCCTCTGATAGTGTCCTTATGGTAGATTCAGTGAGTGAAGGATTATAAATTATGAATATTGGATCTACCATAAAGACCTTGTTAAAAAGACAACTCTAGTTCAGTGTTAAAACTTTTTTCATTATATATATATATATATATATGATCTTAATAAATAATTGTTGTTGGTGCAAAAAAATCGTTTACTGCTTTATATTCAAACAGAATGTATTGCAGCCAGATTATATTTATTGTTGTAGTAATTCATTTTGAATAACATTCATGACACGAATTCTTTATGTTCCTCAGGCCCTTACTATGAAAATGGTCCAGATGAGGATAACTTTGAAGAGATGATTCCTGGTTATGAGTACTATGAGAAAATGTTTTTCGTCAAAGAAGAAAGTGAAGCAGATGTAGCAGCTGCATCATCTTCTTTGGAGAAATCGGTTCCTAACTTTCCTGATCCTGACCCGATGATCTTCAATAATGATGATTTTGATGATGATGATGATGCGGCTTCAGGTATTATATGTCTTTATGACTTCTGTATTATTTTTTTCAACTCAAATCTTTTTGCATTCCAACTGTTTTGTAATTTCAAAGGATAGGCAAAAGTAATAGTTAAAAAAATAATTTAAAATTTTGAAATTTTTACCATGTATATAATTAAAATTTCAAACAGATTCACAATCCTCAATAAAATTTTACCAAGTATATAATTAAAATTTCAAACAGATTCATAATCCTCAATAAAATTTCGGCACACACCATGTTCAGGAGAATGAAAAATACAAAAGAATAGATGATTGATGAGGTTCACAGTCTGTAAATTGGAGAAGTGATTCGTAAAGTAGTCAAAGTTACGATCGTGAAACACTGAATGACAGTAAAAAGAAAGAAAATAGTAATCTTAAAATAAAGAAAAAAAATGCTAGGAAAAATAAGAGAACACCAAAATAAATTAAAAGTGAAAAATATGATTGAAATCTAAAATTAAATCGAAAATAATGATAATATTTTTATGAAATAAGGGATTAATAAGGATGCAACAAAAAACTGTAAGTAATGATGAAATAAACAAGTGTATTCAAAATAATTGGTAAATCTGTATATATAAAAATGAATGTGTCTGTCTGTACTAGATAGATTAAAAAACCATACATCCAATAGCCGTGAAAATTTGGGAAATTATTAGGTATATCCCCGGGAAGGGGATTTGAATTTTGAAATTTGAAATATTAGAGAAAACCAAAATTTTTACCATTTTCCGGAGCGATGCCGGATTATCGGGCATTTCGATCTGTTGGATGCCTGACTAATGGACTTCTACTGTAGCTGAGTAGAGTGTAACGGTCTACCAACGAAGAGAGGAACAGAATTATTAGGCTGAAAGTTTCGTAAGGCCAAATTAAAAATTAATCCAACATATATATAATTATTAACATATACGTTTCAACGTAAACTATATGTATTATAGATACAGAGTAAAGATACGAACACACTTGCAGTATTTAATTTTCGGTTGAACGGTCATCAGGAGAGTAGAGATAGGGACACCAAACGCACTTGTGAAGCGACTTTAACCGAGACTCCAACCGTGTTCGAAGTGTGTTCGTATCTTTACTCTTTTTCTGTAGTTTATTGTGAAACGTTTGTTTCCTTTGTGGATAGTTTTCCTGTTGATAATTATTAACATATATTCCCATTATAATTACTAATAATGATGTCATTATGACAGTCTGTTTTTAAAGTAAAGCAAATAAATATAATGCAATTAGGTTTCAGTTGTGGTTTAGTGGTTTGTATGCTTTCTGACTGTACTGATGTTTGCAGATCAAGTTTAGCATTAAACCAAAGTGGCGTAAGAAGAGCGGTGGACAATGTTTACTCCGTTCTTCTGAGAAATGTAGTACGGTAGATAACGAGCTTCTACTATGTCCTTTTTGTGCGATAGTGTTTATAGATCCCAGGATAGACTTGATTCGGAAAAATACAGGATTTCCAATGTTGGAGAAGTTAGGGTTTGTAGTATGGCAAAGGTTCCCTTATGACCAATTACTATTATTGGTCTGAATTAAGGACGCTGGTCCATTGCGGTCAAATTGGTCATATTGTGTTAGCCTTTGTTGTTATTATAACAACTTCAGATTTTCAGCCCTTTAAGAACTTAAGTAGTTTTTAAGTTCCTCAACGAACAGATACCGAGTTGTCCGAAACTTCTTAACCTTTTTATATAATTTCAAAGATGTAGTGCTCCTTGCAAAACAGCCATTTCAAATGTACAGTTGGGTAAATATACCTGCACGACTTCCTACATTCTCCTAACCCTGTCCTACTCCTACCAACACTCCTTCAACACTCAGTCACTCCCTTAGACCGACTCTCAAGAGTGCAGGTGATAAAATGTCTTTGTTACTTATAAATTGGTTCATGTTCAGTATACTGTCATGTATTATTAAGGTTCGGGATTAATTATTCATTCTTCATACTAATTCCCTTGTTAATAACCTCAATAGTGCAATTCAACATTCATATATTGTATTCAATTTCTAATAATTTACTTTGATCTTCAAACTCACAGGTATGTATATTTTTTTTAAGGTCTAATTTGAAGAAGAACACTAAGTGTTCGAAACGCGTTGTTAGTTTTCGTATTAAACTTTTTTATTGTGTGGAGACAATTTTTAAAAACCCCAATATTCCTTATACATTTTTAAATTTTTCCTGTTTGGGCTTATTTTTTGCTCTGCAAATTTAAACCTGTTAGAATGACAGTTTTAGACGGAATTAGACCAGGTTGTGTTGGTCATCTTTTATTTGCTTCCTTTTTTATCCATTCCTTAATTAAATTATTAAGGAAGCCGGATAGTGTTGCTCAGAAAGGCTCCGGACCGTACAAAGGTTTGTGTTGCTCAGAAAGGCTCCGGGCCACACAAAGGTTTGTGTTGCTCCAAGCTTTGCCAATCGGTCTGCCTGTTTATTCCCCTCTGTTCCCATTTACTCAGGTACCACATGAGAGCCCTTATGACCTAAGAGGTCTCCACATTAAAGTATTTTACTTAATCTAATAACAATGCATTAAGATTTTATATTCATAATAACGTAAAATATTTGAAATATTGTACAGAATTTTTTTGCTGACACTATGTACACTAGTAGCTTTGATTGTGTGCATCTTGGCAGACTAATGTTTTGGTCTCAGAAGCCCCTCTGAAACAAACTTGACCCGTTTTCTTTTTCTTTTTCTTTTTTTTTTTTTTTTTTTTGACTATTTGGTCAAAATAGTCTGATATATATCTATACCTATATCATAGTGCAATGATGTGCATTAATAGAGTTGTGAAGTATTCTAACTTAAGTTGTTATTGTTTGCTTAAGTTGATGACATTTTTAATAGTAGAATTTCTATAATAAGGATTGGTTTTCTTGAATAACATGACAATGGAATGTGTTTATGTTGTAGAGGGTGGGCGAAATGTGAACATGGAAATTGACTACGATGAAGGGCTAACTGAGGCGAGTCGTTCTGCTGGCATGGCTGCCATTTTTGAATCTTTGAAAAAGAAGAAAAAGCCAACTTCAGATAAAGTCTACACCGCGGCTGATTTCGCTCCTAGCTCCCTTTGCAAAATGCTTAATTTTAGCACTTCTGCCAATTCACGTACCTTTTTTGATGAAAGCCAGTTGGAATTTATGCCTCTTCCAGAGTACTGGAAAGTAAGACCAATTAAAAGTAAGTTGTTTTTCTTGAGAATTTATTACAATAGCAAATTAACTCAAACTTTTACAGCTAAATTATGTTATTGAGCTGAATTTTAAACGCAGTTATATCTAACATCTAATATTCTTTGAGTCCTTCAAAAGCCAGTGCGCTGAATTCTGAAGAATGAACAATGTGTAACTCAATGTTTTTGAATTTTAAGTTATAGTTATTGACTTACTATTTTTTAATTTTTCAATGATTCATTTATTCACAAATTATTCGGTCAATATTTTAACTTATTTTAAAGATTTGTAGATAAAGTTGTTTTTTAAATTTCAGTGATCAATTCGAATCTTTATATCCCATCACACATCGCACAGTAATCAAAATCATGACTCGTTTAGTTAATCCAAAACCAAAAAAGTTTTGATGTTTTACCTCGAATGGTGTGTGCGTTGTTAAACTAGTTTCTGACTCTGTCCATTTTCAAGAACTCAGTCTCAGTGTGAACTAAACGGTTTATACAACCTCTTACTGAGGTTTTCCTTTTATTAATCTAATTATTTTTTTATTTTCTCGATTTTCAGTTTCAAGTATATATGTCGTAGTTCCAGACGTATTGAGGATTAAATTAGTCTGTAGTCTGGTGATTGATTTTGTTGATTTATACAACCTATTTAGCCTTCAGTGTTCAGGATGTTATATAACAATTAATTCATTGAACTCAGATTAGTTGTGTTGAAGGTGAACTGCATCTGAAACTGCATGCAGCACACGATGTAAGATGTTATTAACATTTATGGTTTAGCTTACAGTAACCTCTGTAGTTAGAAAAATATCTGTATAAGTGAGGTAGTTTTGAGTACACAATCACTGTCATAGAGTATTACCTTCCAAACGATCTTGTTACCCATATTACTTCGAATCATGACTGATTTATGTGAAGTATTTGAACTCTGTTTAGTACAGTAACTTATAATTAGTTTAAGCTCATTACTGTTGAGCAAAATAAATGAGATGGTTGGAATTATATTAAAAAATGTTTTAATAACTTTTTTTTTACAGAAGACAATGCTTCCAAAACACCAGCAGTAAAACGAGGAGATAAAAAGAAGCAACTACTTAGAGTAACGAAAGAGGCCTTGCAGGGGAGTTTGACCTGTTTGAATGATAGCAATGAGTCAGCTGTCCTATCCAACAAAACTCTTCAAATTTGGTTCAAAAACAAATCCAAGAACCAGATGGATTTATCAATTATTTTAGCTAAAAACAAATTATTTTGGTCAGTATTTCTCATTTGTATCTGTGTTTATTTCTTGACTAAACTTGGCAAACTGCCCGTCTTTGACGGGTACTTTTTCAACAATTTGGAGATGATACGTGGTATTCCAAAATATCATTAGAAATCATCATGTAGAAAATGTCATTATTAGTACAGTGGTTAATAAATGCATCTCTATATACCACATTAGCTGTCTGTCATTCAGGTTCATAGAAGGACAAAGAGTTGGGACCTTCGATTCTTGGGCAAGCGAACTACAGTTGACTATGTGAGAACAACTTTGCCTCACTCACTTCAATTCCTGCGGTAGATAGAGTTTCCCCTTGCGACTTTGTTACTGTCATTGTCCAATATACACTGACGGCACATTACAATCCTTGGAATGGAAACGGTCAGTGGCTCGGAATCAAAGGTATGCGTGACATACACACAGACTCCCCAGTACAACACCCAGTCATGGAGTCCTCCTCTGTGGTGTCTCTGTGCAGAGCACGAACTCGGAGTCGTGTCCAGCTGCACATTTTTGGGGCATTCACGTTTCATAACATGAAATTTATTATTGCTACTAAATCGCAGCATGGTGCTCATACTTTTAAGTTTTTACTTCTGAGCAGACAGTCTAGGAGCAGTCACAGAGTCAAGAAATTCAGTTGGATAATGAACTTCCTCATTACTAATCACTCTGTTTACTGACTTGTAAGTTCTTTCCTGGGCTTGATGTAGCGTAAGACTTGTTTTTTGATTTAGTCAAATTTATTGCTTGTTCATTAGTAAGGGTTGAGAATTGCTCGTTCACAAACCTATTTATTCTGAATAGATAGTACGTCTTGAACTCTGGGAAAAACCTTTTCAATAAGCTCAAATACGCAATATCTATATTAATAAAAGAAAGGTTTTGTCTGTACATTGCTTAGAACTCTCCCATTTCAAGTTATCTTTACGTTTCATACACTAGAGAAACCGAATACAACAAAACTTGGTCACAAGTAATTTCAACCACTATAATACATAGCAAGCTGAAACTTTGACAGATTTGTGTATGTCTAACTTAACATATAAGCTCTAAATGGATAAGAAATTCAACGTAGAAGCGAAGTTATGGACTTTTAAGCTGTCTTTGGCTAACTTTACAGACATGTTTATTTTGAAAATATACAGTTATAGCAAATAGGTATTGTTAGTTGATTTCAATTTCATTTGCGTATACTAAGATATTGTGTATTTGAGCTTATTCACAAGGTGTTTCCCAGAGTTCAAGATGTACTACCTATTCAGAATAAATAGCTTTGTGAACGAGCAATTATGAACCCTTACTAATGAACATGCAGGAAAAATCAACAAACAAGTTCTAACGTCTTGCTATAGCTATAGCAAGCCGAGGAAAGAACTCTTACTAAACAGAGTGATTAGTAATGAGGAAGCAGTTCATTATCCATCTGAATTTCTTGGCTCCGTGTTGCTCCTAGACTATCTGTTTATGAGACCAATCATGTTTCGATTTAGTAGCAGTAATAAATTTCATCTTACGAAACTTTAGTGCCCCAAAACTTTGCAACGGGATACGACTCTGAGTTCGTGCTCTGCACAGATATGCCATAGAGGCGGACATCATGACAGGGTGTGGTACTGGGGAGTCTGTGTGTATAACAAGCACACCATTGATTCAGAGTCACTATCCGTTTCCAGTCAAACGATTGCAATGTCCTGTCAGTGTATGTTTCGTAATGAGGGTAACTAGGTTGCGAAGGGAAACTCTTATCTACCGCGGAAATTGAAATGAGAGAGACCAAGTTTTTCTTACATGGCCAACTGTAGTTTGCTTGACCAAGAGTAAAAGTTCCAACTGGCCATGAACCTGAAGGAGAGACCGCTAATGTGTATACAGAGGATTTGCTTAACTCTGTACTAATAATGACATTTTCTCCTATTCTATAATTTCTAATCATAGTTTGGAATACCATGTATTATCTCCGAAATTTTGAAAAAGTATCCGTCAAAGACGAGCAAGTTTGGTAGTGTAACTATATAAATTTCATTTTGTATGTAAAATGCATTTGAATGCATCCTATTGATATATTAAATTGAATAAATTATATTAAAGTAAGTGCCATATACGTCAAGGGTTTCATTAGAATTATATTTTTATTTTATTTTATATTATACCGCGTAACCGTACTGTTTATATGATTTTACGTTTTATATTACGTAAGTACAAAAAATAATTTTTTTTAAGTTTCTCAAAAAGAGCCTTCTTCTTGGAAGGTCTGAAGACTGAGAAAGTTTCCATTAAAAGATAGTCACTTTCACGGCTACCAATGTAGCTGGTACTAAATGCATTGCACACAACCTATTATGGGGGTCACTGTGAACGTTTGCAGGTTGGAACAGGTTCTCCATCTCCATCGAAGGAGTTAGCTGTTCGTAATTACAAAATAAGTACTCTAGAGAAACCGAATCCACCCTTAAAAAATGTCTGTCGTCGGTTTGTCTGCAAAATTTTGCTACAAGTTAACTCAGCCACCATAAGACATAGTGAGCTGAAACTTTGACAGTAAATTTGTCAATGTCTAACTTAAAATATATGCTTTAAATGATTGGAAATTCAATGTAGAAGCGAAGTTATGGACTTTTAAACACATACTTTTGTCACAAGTAAACTCAGCCACCATAAGGCATAGCAACCTCAAACGTTGAAAGTAGGTTTGTGTATGTCCAACTTAAAATCTAAGCTTTGAATGGATTGAGAATTCAACGTAGAAGCGAAGATATGGACTTTTAAGCTGTCTTTGACTAACTTCACCGATATTTTTATTTTGAAAATATACAGGTGTAGCAAGTAGGTATTGTTAGTTGATTTCAATTTCATTTGCATTTAAATTCCCAACAAGAGATAATTGACAAGGTGTTTCCTGAAGTTCAAGATCTGCCATCTATTCAGAATAACTGGATTTGTGAACGAGCAGTGCTCATCCTTCAACAGATGAGCAGACAGGAAAAATTAATAAATAAGTTCTTGACTATATCAAGCTGAGGAAAGAACTGACAAGTCAGTACTCAGAGTTGTTAGTGATGAAAAAGCATTTCATTATCCAACTGAATTTTTTGACTCCGTGACTGCTCCTGGACTACCTGCTCATGACTTACAACTTGAAGTAGGGACACCAATAATGCTGTTACGAAACTTGAGCTCCAAACTTTTGTTAGAAAACACAATGGACTTACTACAGACAGGACAGAAAGAACAGACACTTAATATAACTGAACAGATAGAAATATATGAACATAAAAATGCGGGTAAATTAATAAATAAACAAATAAACCACCCAACCGAAATTTTATGTAAACTATTAATAAAAATAAAAGGACGACTGGACAGACAGTATGACGAAGTTAGAAAGTATAAAAAAAACTAGATTCTAGCTAAAAACTAAAAATCAAAATAACTAAATAAAATCAAAGTAATAATATCAGGATAGCAGTGGACTTGACAGACAACCAACCCCATTTATAACAGCTCAGTAGGTTAGTTAGTGAGTTGCGATTGAAGATGGACAACGTCCGAAAGCGCTCCAACATAATCATACGAGGTATGACGGTTTTCCATCTTAATAATATAAACCAAACTTTGTGCCCCAGAAATGTGGAACGCGATACGACTCCGAATTCGTACTTTGCACAGATACGTCATAGAGGCTGATATCATGACTGGGTGAGGTACTGGGGAGTCAGAGTTTATATCACGCATACCATTAATACCTAGCAACTATACCTTTCAATTCAAACGGTTGCAATTTCCTGACAAGCGTCTGTTTCGGAATGACGGTAAATAAGTCGCAAGGCAAAACTCTGTCTACTGTAGGAATTGAAGTGAGTGAGACCAAGTGTTTCTCACGTGGTCAACTGTATGTTGCTTGCTCAAGAGTCAGAGGTTCCAACTCTCTGTTCTTCCATGCACCTCAAGGATAGATAGCTAATGTGGTGTATACAGAGGCACTTACTTAACACTGTGCTACTAATTATATTTTTTGCTGTTTTATAATTTTTCTAATAATATTTTGAAATACCACCTATCATCTCTGACTTTGTGTAAAATACCCGTCAACTTTTGTGTGAAATTGAAATCAACTAACAATACCTACTTGCTATACCTGTATATTTTCAAAATAAACATGTCTGTGAAGTTAGCCAAAGAGAGCTTAAAAGTCTATAACTTGGCTTCTACGATGAATTGTGAACCCATTTAGAGCTTATATTTTAAGTTAGACATACACATTCTAATGCCAAAGTTTCAGCTTGCTATATCTCATGGTGGCTGAGTTTACTTGTGACAAACTTTTGTGCTTTAAAGGTCTATAACTTCGCTTCTACGTTGAATTTCCTATCCATTTAGAGCTTATATGTTAAGATATACATATGCAAATCTACTGTTAAAGTTCCAGCTCACTGTGTATTATAGTGGCTGAGTTCACTTTTGACAAAATTTTGCCAACAAACCGACAGATAGAAATTTTTCTAAGGGTGGATTCGGTTTCTCTGATGTATGAAACGTAAAAAAAACATGACATGAGTTAATTCTAAGCTTTGTTCAGACAAAATCTTTCTTTTATTTATATAGATTTTTATAGATAACTCTATCTTAGTTTATTTTGTTTTTTAGTTTGAATGGGTTCGATAAAGTATTCATCTGGAAATCTAAGAAGTTTATTGATGTTGAAGCAGTTGATGAATCATTTGACGTAAGTGTAAATCAGTTTGAATAATTTTATAACTTCTATGAATTATCACAAGACTGATTGGAATGTTACTGTCTTTATAAGGTCAATATCAAACTTAGCTCTCTTGAAACATTTTAGGGGAAGCATGATTTATAATCTAGTCGTGGTCATTGTTTTGAGAGATATACAGTCGTGAAATCGTACCCTATATTTACACGATTAATTAGTTCAGGTCTAACTTCACAAAATGAAAACACGAAAGACAAATTATGCACAAGTGTTATCTCTATACATATAAAAATGAATGTATGTCTGTTTGTTTGTACTCGATAGATTCAAAAACCATACATCCAATCGCCGTAAAAATTTAGAAAATTATTAGGTATATCTCCGGGAAGGTTTATGTAAAGTTTTTTAAAAATCAGAGTTGTGGTTCAGGTAATATCCCAAAAATATTATAATAGATAAGGTTTGCTGTATAACCTGTTTGTATACATTTGGACTTTAATTGGTTGTGGCAGCCGCAGGTAGGTTATTCTTTATGATAATATTTCCACATGCTTTGTTCAATTGGAAATAACCAGGTACCGGAAATTTCATTATTGTTTTCAGATTGATATTAAGGACAATTATTGTAATTTTATATGGGTTTCTTATTAACTTTAACAAAGCTTTAGCTATTATCAATAGTTTACAATTAACTTTTCATATCTAATTGGTTTAACTTGCTTTAAGCATTAAAGAAAGTTATGCGTTAAATAATAACTTATTAACTTTAAGTATGCATGATAGTATTACGATTAATAATGATAGTATTTGAACCATTAATTCTAATCTTAAAAGAATAGTTAAAGTATTTTTTAAGTTTAATGGATGAAAGTCTTCTTTATTTATTCCTGATTGCTTAATTCGTTTGTTTAAAATATTTAATTATTAGTAATTAGTATCCGGCTCTACTCTAATATAGGCAAAATGAAAAGTTATTATATATATCGATGATATCTAACTAGAAGACGTTTCATTTATTTATGTATTGTTTGGCAAAAAATATTCTTTTTATTATTTCTTTAATCTAATTTATCAACTACCAATTGTATTAGACAAAGTGTGCAATTTATAATCAGTGTTAGATTATATCTTTTTTGCGTAATCCATAATTTTAATTCTGTATTAATTTCGTTTATCTCAAAAAAGTTAAGTGTAACTGAAATATAGAAAATTTAAATTGTTTTCGTTATATGTAATTTATTATTAGAGTTGGAATTAAATTATTTCCCGGGTAAAGCCGGGTAGGTCAGCTAGTTTGTTAATAAAACTCTACAAAATATTTATTTCTTGCAGATTAGGAAGGTATGTTGTATGGATATTTTTATAAAAATACATTGAATCTACAAAATCTGATACAGAATAATTTAAAAACAACAATGAAAATGTTATTCTGTTTCATCTTTACTTGGTTTTTAAAATTGAAGAGTTCTAATTTGCATTTTTGTCTATTCCTTGGAATAAAATACAACTACTTCTACTATTGCTGCTAATATATATCTTGGTATATTACTTCGTAGGCTTATGCCAGTGCTAATTTGAATCTGGGTTTATTACCTTGGTATACCTAGAGTTTTGTATTTTCCTTGGAGTTTTACACTTTAATAGGCATTTGGATCTAAACAGTCATAGTACGATGTACTTATGTAATAACCTGATATTTTTAATTGTATTGAAATGAACAGTTTTTTTGGTGTTTGCAGTTGAATCCAGAGGACTTTGCCAGTCACGATGCTGCGGATGTGGATGATGATCAGGCTGGTGGTGCCGATGATGCTACTGATTTTACCGAGCCGACTGACCTCAACCCAAACGTTCTCTCCAGTCAAATAATTCGGAACGATATTACCGGCCTTTCCTCCCAGAATACTACCATGATTTCAGTACCTCAGAAGGTAAGATATCAGATAATTGTTGATACATTTGCATTGCAAAATTAAACTCCTTAGAATTTTACTAAGAAAGAAACAATAATGATTGGTTAAAAAAGTGCTTAAAAGTTGATACAAATTATAAGGAATCCTCTGATATACATAATGACATTTGTGTTGAGGAATATCTACTGCCTATATACACAGATAAATACATATATCTATGCATACACATATCTCTTTACACCCAAAAACACCATTCTCAAGGTCTCCACTCCACATGTACCTCGAAATATTTGAAAATACTTATTTGTTTTTTGTTTTGATCATTTCAGGTTCAAAAGATTGATTTAAAATATACTAAAGCTCGATCGTTTATCGATATCAGGAAACTGAAGTCTACAATGTGGAATATTCTAAAAGTAGAAAAGGTACTGATATTGTTTATTGTTAATTTTTAAACTTTACTTGTGCTTGTATTGATACTTATGAACATTTATCGTATTTAAAAGATGTTTGGTTTTGGTTGGATGTTATTAGGAGACCTAAATGATCATGTGCGGCCTGCTAAAACAGGAGTGCCGAAAATAGGTTCTGCGGTTCATTTTTAATTGTTATGAGTACAAAATACAATGGAAAATGAATCAAACAAGGAATTTCTCCTTCGTGTGTATATCTTAGTATCGTCGCTATCAAAGAGTTAACCTTTTAATTAGTGATGAAAGTGCAGTAATCCCTCCTACAGCATGGTACTCTTAGAACGCTTTTTATATAACGCGATTTCATGTCCCTCGTACAAAGCATTTTCCTATAACGCGGAACCAATTACCGTCTTATAGGGGGGATTACTGTACTCTTTGAACAGCTGTGGGTGTAATTAGAGTTTCATTTGAAACATATATAATTTCATATTCATGACTTAATCCACATAGACGGAGGTCTCATTGTATCGCAAGAGCTCCTCTGTCAGTTGACATGACTCCAAGTGTTTGGTGACGTAATATTAAAGAAACGCGCGTAAGCATACATGTCTTTGATACGTCCAGCTGTTATAAAATTCAAAGTGCTTTATCACTGCTTCCACTAATTGCATATCTCTTCTTACTGTAGGTGAGTTAAAAAACTTTACGACGTAATAGCGATTTACATTGATAGACTTCAAGTTGATTTCATTTCATAAAAGTTGTATTAACAAACTCGCAAGGTATTTTCACCTTTTCCGTTATTACTGATTTATACCCCTTTATAAACTGATTGTTTGAGGTATGAAGTGAATATCTGGACTAGGTGGTGCATCTTAAACTTCACTTTTGAAAATAAACCGCGTAGTAGAACATATTTAGGTGTTTTCAACCTCGATGTAATCCCACAAAATCACTAGATTATTTGATTTTCAAAGTATTCTTTTTTTTTCTCCAATATTATTTGATTGTTCTTAAATGGTTAGGCAGTGCTTAATAAGTAAGTTCTTCAATGGTAGGAGGACTTAATAAGGCCTTATGAACTTTTACCTGGGAATTGACATCATCATGTGTTAAAGTTGTGCCATGTATTCTAAACTAATTCTCATTTTTCATCTCTTACTTTTCTAGACTACTACTAGTCATTCGTCATTTTTTTTTATAAAGGTGTGAGATAATGTAGTGCTGATATAAAATATTGCTTACTGTTTTGAATACTGTACTGAAACTAGCTGCAACTAACACACTGCCACCAGCGCAGTTTAACAAATCTCAACGTATATACTCCTTGGTTAGATAACTATAGTTCGGGAGTTAATTATGCCATTACTGAAATTCTTTTTCACTCCAAACTGGTCAGGTAGAATTGAAATGTACAAATAAGTACAAGTAATCAGTCTAGTCGTACATTTGTATCTCCTCTTGGGTAAATGTTGTTTACATAACCATCAATTTGATTTTCGACACAATTATCTAATACACTCCCGTGGGGTGTCTGAATTGCTTCATCTCTTGAGAGTTACTGCTGTGGTGTTATTCTTTAAGAGGTTTAGACCTTTTTTAGCATCATTACTGTGGAAACTTAAGAACCGTTCCTTTTATCTTACTTTCTTATTATTTTACGAAATCTTCCTTTTTAAATTGATTTTTTCTGGTAAAAAGATTATCTAAAGCAGGGGTGCTCAATACGTCGATCGCGAGGCCAATAGTGGTAGATCGCATACAACTTTGAAAAAAAAAAGTTCCAGTGCGACAGTCAGCCTATCTCTCTTTCTCTCTCTCTCTCTCTCTCTCTCTCTCTCTCTCTCTCTCTCTCTCTCTCTCTCTCTCTCTATCTATCTATCTATCTATCTATCTATCTATCTATCTATCTATCTATCTATCTCTCTCTGAGGTGTGTGTGTGTTTTGATCCTCCTACAAAGCTTCTGTCTTTGAGCACAATGCAAAGCTGCAAAAAACAGCTGTATTATTATTTTATTTAATTGTTTTTATTTATTTATTTTTAATTATTATTATTATAAATTGTCAATGTATTGTTATTATTATTATTATTGGGAGCCCAGCACAATGTGCGTAAATGCATTTCACCTCCTTAACCAAAAAAATTATTATTATTATTATATAGTAATCACAAAAACATGCTGAGAGCTTATTTTTTTGCAATAATTGCTCATGTGGTAATGCAAGGTAAGAATGCTCAATAAATTTTAAAATAACATACGCTTTTATGGGTCGGTAGATCATTTTGACTTGGTCATTTTATAAGTAGCTCACATACTGAAAAAGTGTGAGCACCCTTGATCTAGAGTATACTCACTCTTTGATGTGAAAAGCGGGAGTTCCCTAAGGCAGTATCCTTTCTCTTATCCTTTAGGATCTACAGATGTGGCAAATATCCTTAACGCCTATCCTCATTGCTGACGACAATAGAATTCTATCTACAGTCAGTCACCATGTATAAACACTTCCTTCCTCTTAAGTCATTAATTTTCCTTATTTACGTCGAGAGAACTTTCTTCATTCTTCATTTTTTTTTTCATTCTTCTTTCTTTTTAAAAGTGAGTTTTTTTTCCAAGTAGGTAATATAATTCTCAGTGCTTTCTTTAATGTAATTTGTCATAAACTGAAATGAATAGGTAACGGTCATATAAAGTCAGGCCTCTTACTTCTGCTTCCCTCTGTAGGAAAAGTCGTAACATTTGCTAAATGCAAACTCAACCGTTGGCAAGCATGCATACAAGCAAGAAACAGATTTTTATAATAATACAGAAGATATTCTTACGGGTGTTTGTGTAGATTTAACGAATTGTATATTTGGTGTATAAATATCCTTGACTACCCGGTTAATTTTACTTCATGACATTGGATTTTATAATATTACAATTTATATTATTATAATTATATCAATTATTATTATATAATTATATTTACAAATTATATTATTATAATTATATTAATTATTATATTATAATTATATTTATAATTTATATTATTATAATATTATTCATATTATTTATAATTACTTATTTTATTTATTTGTTGAAGGTGATTGTAGTACTACGTCTTAAGAACTATTGTACGATACAATAATTACTTATACAATTATTATAATAAGTTAATCATTATAATTATTATAACTTAGTAATGTGAAGACCATTCAAAATTTTTAATAACTCTTTTGTTATCAAGGATCCTGAAACACAGAAAGAAAAGAGTGTTAACGAGAAAAAGTTTGAAGACTTACTATTTGAGTTGCCGCAGCATGTAGAACCCAGTGTCTCTCAAAACTTATCAGTCCACCAACAGTTTCTAGCTCTCCTCTACCTCTGTAACGAACATAATCTCTCCCTAGAAAAGGTCGACCCAAAAGTGATGAGCTCTTCAATAACTATACATATTCCTGAGTGAACATTCCTTTTTAATTTGAAGGCAATGTTTACTTTATTCTTGTTATTATTTTTGATTCGTTAAGTTTTTGAGAATTATTTATGGAAAAGCGCAATTTTATTTATTATATTGATTGCGCAATCCTGTTATATTTACATTTTAATTCTTCTGAACAATTAGAATTTAAATTAATAGTAATAAAAAGAGGAATTTAAGAAATATTTTTGTATTACATAGAACCATGTTATGACTAATAATTTTAGAATAGTCTTATGATCTTCGACCACTCACTGAGTCTGACCTGAACCCACAAGGATCAGAATTTCATTTATAATTTCATACCATGGTTTATACCTTTATTTATTTTATGTTTTTATCGAAGAATTTCTTGGTAATTAATTACATATATAAAACATATTTGTATTACATTTGTCAAATAAACTACGTGTTCGTACCTAAGTATTATATTTTTTAAATGTAAAAAATGCGTATTACTTCTTCATATTTGTAATGTCTGTATATAACTTGTTAAATATTGAAATAAAAAATATTGTTTGTATTTAGGTTGTAAATATGAATATTCAAGACATTGGAGATGTACATCTGTACATATTTAATATAATTTGTGTTAGATTAATATTAATGTAAATATGGACACTCAACTATCATATTTGGGGTGTCATTTCTCGGCTTTGATTATTGTTGAATGAATAAATCTATGTAAAAGTGATTTGTACATTCGAAATTTTCAGTGAAGAATGCAAATCGGAGTAGTCGGGGAGCCGAAGATCTTGATCATATAGACCTGAGGTTCACAATGTTGTTCACAAACTGGTGGTCTAAGGACTTGAAAGGAACAAATATTAGTCATTTGGGTTCCTAAAATACCGTGTGAGAGGTATTTTGCAAAATTTATATATATAAATATAACGAAAAATATTTCAGTTATAACTTAACGAGTTAATTATTAGAATATTTGTATAAGCACTCTGTAAATGTTCTTTGAGACAAATAAAATTGAAATATGCAGCAGCTTCTGAATATTTCAACATCTGAATATTTTTTAGAATATTCAGATATCAGAATTAGAATATCAGCGTAATGTCATCAATTTGCCGAAATCATTAAATTAACTTGAAATGTTATATGCCCTTTTTTTTACAATATTGATATTAAAATGTTGATATTTTACAGTTTAGTTTGAAAAAAAAATCTTCAATATTACTTAAGAATTGCTTTTGTGGTTTAGAAAAAAAATTGTATTTGAAATTAATATTTGCTTATAATCGATTTTTTTCATTGTTAAACTTTATCTAAAAAAATATTTTATTTAAAAATGTGTTTTCTGTTTAAAAGCTACTTGTTTTCTGAAACAAGTCAATTAGGAGGTCCATTTGGTTTCTTGGGGAGGTCCACTCTGTATACCTGGCATTAACTTAGTTATTTTTGTTTTAAATTATTATTTTTAATGTCTTTTTTTAAGATATGTATTTAGTCACTTCAATTTTACTTCGGTCATGAGGTTTTAAGTTGTTAGTTTCGTGAATGTACCGCTGTGTTCGGTTTGTCTGACCAGGAGGGTGCTCAGAATGACCTAGTTATCTCCTCACCGGCCTATCCTAGTTTCTTCCCTCCTTCTGATATTCTCTCTGACGTTAAACTGCCTGCTCGAAATATCGGTCTCAGTAATGTTATGCTCTTTGTCCTATATGTTTTTGTTTTTTTTTTAAAAAAATTCACATAATTAGGTTCTATATGTTATATGGGTTCAACAGATGATTGAATAGGTTTAATGGAGTCCACAGGTAAGCAATTGCTTACAGTAATACTTACAGCGAACAGAGTTTGGGACTTCTACTGTAAATGAAGAGAGAAAAGAAATGTGATAATAAGGTAAATATAATTTACTAATGTAAGAACCTTATGCATTTCAGAAAGTCTGCATCAGCGGAGCTTGCAGGCTGACTGGAAGTAGAACATTTAATTAATATACATTTTTGTTGTGTTAAATCAATCTTATGGAATATAAATAATATAAAGTTGGCTCTGATAATGTGCTATGAAATGCCTTACGATTACAATATGTATTTATAAGGTTCAAAACTGTACAAACATTTTAGATATTCTTTATAATATTGTTTTGTAATTAATGAGGAAGGTTTAATAGGCCACTCTTCTCCACAAAGTAAAGCCTTTCGAATAAGAGCCTGTCTTTGTGAATCCTTCAAGCTCTAAGTGTCCAGGTGATCGGGGTGTCTCCGCATTACATATACCTCATGGACTAGGTGATATTACATGGAAGTTTTGCACAGTAAAGTAATGATATGCCCTCCTAATCAATGAGAGGAATGTCACACACTAACTTCGACATTTTATTTTACCTAGGAGGTGTATAAACGATTTTGCAATCGTAGACCTTGCATCTAATGGGCCGATAATCATTTCTAAAGATATTTACTTTATCAGATTTTTTTTTCATATTGGTTGGTTTTCCTGTAATTTTAGGGATCTATTCAAATAGTTTTCCCCGCATAATACTCTTTTTCTGACTTTATTAAATCTAAGGCAGAAGCATTATAAGTATGAACTATGTTAAATATTTTAACACTGTCTTTAATATCATTAACAGAAAAAGGTGTAAATAAGGTTTAATATCATTATAAGTTATTATAATTAAGTTTATCTCTCTTAGAAAGGATATATAGAATAGATTTGGAGAAGATAAGCTACTATTTTTAATAAAGTTACAATTTCAATTTCACCAGTTGAATGATGAAGTACAAATGAATTAATAATGGCTCATCTGAAGTTGATCCAACCAATTAAATAAAAACAACTTAATATTTTAATTTCTTAATAATCTGGAATGATTTCATTATCTTAAGTCGCCTTGGAACTTACTCATTTTAGTTACCGCTAACTTCGTTCACTTAAAAGTTTAAAACACTTCTATTCAAGACTATAAATATTTTAAATGATTTAACATTAACGAAGATATTTTACATTTCGTGAAGAACCATAAGTTTAGTTTATTACAAACAAAAAAAGATTTATCATTTCAGTTTGATTTATTAATTAAAAATGACCACCCTATTTAGAACTCAGTTGTCTACTGGAATTTTATAGAATCATATGTAATTAGCTCTTATTTGTTTATTTAGTTGAGGTTGTTTCCAGCTACCGCAGTTGTTAGTATTTGCCCTTCAGTGCTGGTCTTTGTTGAGGACAGAGTGGCTCATTTGCAGTGATAAGTTTTTCACACTCCATCTTTCTAGATTAGGCATCTTACCTACTGCTTTATGTCCTTCCGAAGAAATAACCGTACAAGCATTATAGTCTTCCACAAGAAAAAAATGGAATTGTGAGGATTATTCGAGTACTGAATTTATTTTTTTTATTTTTTTTTTATTTTACTGTAATGAAGGCAAGTACACTAACTGTTGGAACACAGCTAACATTATTTTAAACCCCTGTATTAAACAGGGATTATAAAACTGATTATATTATAGCTGGCAAATGGAGTTTGTTTTTACTTTACTATAAGTAAAGTATAGTGGTCGTGAAAAAATTCGATCTCGAGATTTTGACGGAATTACATGTTTTGAGGACCCAGAAGTCGTTTTATGACGTTTTTACGATGATGTCTGTGTGTGTGTGGGTGGGTGCGTGTGTTAGCATTGCTTGTTACCACGCTACGGTCCAGAATCTTTGATGGATCAAGTTGATATTTTACACAAAAATGGGCCTCATAAAGACGAAGATCCCTATTGTTTGGGAAGAATTATGCATGATGGGAAAGTAACATTTTTTGCCAAAAACCGTTTTTTTGAAAAAAATTATTCTCCTAAACTGATAATCCTAGAGTTTTGAAATTTTGACATTATCTTTGAGGTTACAAATGGAACAAACGAAAAATATATTCAGAATTTTAAAACAACAGGAAATATTTTTTTTTAATAAAATGTAAAAATTTTGACTTATAATTCAATCTAAAACCTTGTGAGAGCGATACAAGCCATACTGTTAGACGGATCACAATGAAACTATGCCTAAAAATAGAACATTATGTGGAGAATGAGTTGAGATATTTTTTTTCAAAAATTCCATTCGCTAAAGGGACGTTACAGCACGATTTCTGTTTTCAGAAAATGATTTTTTGACGCGAAACGTCTCATTAAAAAATAATGAAAATTTGACCAAAAATGGAACAAAAAATTAGCAATTCATAAAAAAAAATTCATGAAGTTTCAATTACGGAAAAGAGCAATAACGCTATAAAAACTGTTTGTTTATCCTAGACTAAGAGATCACCTGCTATACTTGTCGAATTTTTTATATTTTTTTACATTGTTTACATTGACTTAGAAATTTTTTGAGCAAATCCACTGAGATAAAATTGATATTTATGAAGGAATAATTTAAATTTGATTTAATTTGATGAGAGTGAGATGTAAGAGGAATAATATTGTGCAGGAAAATAATAACACTCACTCAGAAAAAAATTCGTATATATGTTATTTGACAAAGGGGAAGGAAAATGATCTTATTAAATACTAAGAAGCTTATTATTATTATTATTTTAAAGACTAAAATTCCCAGTATAATAATTCTATAAAAGACCAAAAATGTAAATGATAATTCATAATTGGAATCTTTCGTTTAGAGATTAATAAATGTAATTATCGTACATCTTTAATTAACAAAGCACCTTAAAATAACATTTTCTTCGCTGTTTAAGATGTTTTTCAGAGAAAAAAAGGGTATTTTCCTGTTTTAAATTTTAAAATTTTACTTTAATATTCAATGTAGAATGATGTTAAGTAAACGATGTAAGAAATCCACTGGCTGTTTGAACGAAAGCCATTCTCTTGTAGGAGAATAAATCGTTACAAGAAATGTTCACTTTGGTTTTTGAAAAATGTTATTACTGCTGTAGTTATACTAATGAAATTATTTGCAAATAATAAATTATTTGTGATGTACGAAAATAAGCTTATAAATTGATATGTCCTTCAGTCACTATCTGTACTACCTCAGGAATGAAAGGCTAATAATTATATCCCATTTAGATGTTTACGTTATGCTTAAATGATACGTTATATTTTATATACTCAAGAAATTTGACATTAAGTTACTTATAGTAAAGTAGAGTGTAGGCCACTCCAGATTTTTTTTTATGTATTTATGATTTAAGAATGTATTATGCAGATCTAATGGGGTTCTGAAGTCATAAAAATGATCTCTGTGTGTTAGGTATAGTTTCTCAGAGTGATCTCCTCGAAACCTGGGTCTCTGGAAGCCCTTTACAGTTATCTGACAATTACATTAAATTTGAAATTTTAAGTGTTGAAATGATTGTTATGGAGTCAGTCAGGACCTGGTATTTTACTTCTGCCTTTAATATCTTGTAAAAGGTCTTCTAAAAGCTAGTTCATAACGTACACGTGCAAAAAGCCGTCCCTGAACTGAATTTAGAATGTACTAGCAAACGCGCCCGCCTTTGACGGAATAAAAAATTCGATGGTACATGGTATTCCAAAATATGATTAGAAATGATAGAATAGTAGAAAATGCTGTTATTAGTACAGAGTTAAGCAAATGCCTCTGTATATGGTTACAGTTCTTTGTCCTTCAGATTCATGGAAGGAAAAAGAGTTGGAACCTCTGACTCTTGGTCAAGGAAAACCTTTGTCTTTGAGTGAGAACAACTTTGCCTCACTCACTTCAATTCCTGCGGTAGATAGAGTTTCCCCTTGCGACTTTGTTACTGTCATTGCCCAATATACACTGACGGCACATTGCAATCCTTTGAATGGAAACGGTTACTGGCTCGGAATCAAAGTTATATGCGTGGCATACACACAGACTCCCAGTCATGAAGTCCTCCTCTGTGGCGTCTCTGTGCAGAGCACGAACTCGGAGTCGTGTCCAGCTGCACATTTTTGGGGCATTCACGTTTCATAACATGAAATTTATTATTGCTACTAAATCGCAGCATGGTGCTCATACTTTAAGTTTTTACTTCTGAGCATACAGTCTAGGAGCAGTCACAGAGTCAAGAAATTCAGTTGGATAATGAACTTCCTCATTACTAATCACTCTGTTTACTGACTTGTAAGTTCTTTCCTGGGCTTGATATAGCGTAAGATCTTGTTTTTTGATTTAGTCAAATTTATTGCCTCTTCATTAGTAAGGGTTGAGAAGTGCTCGTTCACAAAGCCATTAATTCTGAATAGATAGTACATCTTGAACTCTGGGAAACACTTTGCCAATAAGGTCAAATACACAATATATTAATATATGTAAATGAAATTAAGATCAACTAACCATACCTACTTTCTATACCTATATATTTTCAAAATAAAAAGTCTATGAATTTAGCAAAATACAGCTTAAATGTTTGTAACTTCGTTTCTACGTTGAATTTTCAATCCATTCCGAGTCTATATTTTAAGTTAGACATACACAAATCTAGTACCAAAGTTTCAGCTTTCTATGTCTCATAGTGGCTGAGTTTGCTTGTGACAAACTTTTGTTCTTTAAACGTTCATAACTTCGCTTCTGCGTTGAATTTCCAATCCATTTAGAGCTTTTATTTTAAGTTAGACATACACAAATCTACTGTTAAAGTTCCAACTTGCTATATATTATGGTGGCTGAGTTTACTTGTGACAAAATTTTGCGAAAAAACCGACAGAGAGAAATATTTCTAAATGTGGATTCCGGTTTCTGTAATGTATGACACGTAAAGAAAATTTGAAATGAGTCAGTTCTAAGCAATGCACAGGCAAAAGTTTTCTTTATTTATATAGATTTCAAACGTATTTTGATACTATTTTACATGGTTCCCAATTCGGCATGTATATTTCCTCATAAGCTTTTGATGAACAGTAATCCAAAACCTCTTCAAAATCACAAAACAGCCAAATAGGACTGCAAGGAATTAAATCATTTGCTTTTATGAATATATTGCCCATTGAAAGGAAAAACGATATCTAAAGTGATGTTCTTAGAGTGAGTTCTTAGATTTCCACTGTATTTAATGTGGGGATTGTTTGGTTTCTACTTATGAAAAACAAGTATAAGGATCATTCTTCAGTTGTTTCCATAGGCCTGTTTATATTCATTGACGACATCTTTGTTCAGTCTCATGAACATTCATCCTAAGCATCCCTTCTTCATTACATTTCTATGTCTCATATCACTAGCATCCCAAAAAAAGTATATTTCCCATGCATTTTATGGTACCACCCACTCAAAAATATGATAGGTTTCTTATTAAAATTTAAATCGGACTTTTTCAATATTTATTAGAATTTGAATGGGACATTTTTATTATTTGCTTTATAATAAGTGAACTTGTTAGGGTTCTGTGAGAAACCTTGGTTCTGCTGAGAGCCTCTGTGTCTCAAAGATTGTGCTCTGAGGTGTCATTTTCTGTGATATCCCCCTAAGAAGGTTCAGCAGGATTGACTTAAGTTGATTAATTGTTTTAATTTAGTTTAACCAGAAGCCTCTGAGAGAAATTTTTCTTTCTCTTTGTATTACTTAGTTGATGCCCCTCTTGCTAAATTACTTTGAAATAAAAACTTGACGCTAAACAATGCACTTTATACTGAAATATTTTGATGAACTCTTAAAAGATTTAAAAGCTACCACCATTCAAATATTGAAACAATATAAAATAGCATTTATGCGTGGTTACATTTACTAATTAAGTATTTTTCCATGGGTGGATTTATTTTTAAACAAAAAAGCACGATTAGTATAGTGAAGTTGTAGTCGTGGCAAATCAGTTTTTAAAAAACAGGGGCCCCTAATTTGCTATCAGCTAGGCCACCTTATCATAGAGAGTCAGTCTAACGTGAACCTAAAAGGAATATTAAATTATTAAATTGAAGAGAAAATACAGATATATCAACTTTACGTTTAGTGTGACTCTGTAGACAGTCGGGGTGACAAAGTCAATTGTGGAAGTACGGAAAAACGATGCAAAGGGAAGGTGGAAGAGGATTGAGAAAGGATGTGAGAGCTGAGAGAATTTACACAGCCAATTGAAAACTACTTGACATCTGCAGAATGGTTTATGTTTTCAGTATATATTGGAGCTAGGTCAATTCAGTAGATATTGTAGCTGAAATACAGTTTTGTTTTTTGATAGCAGCGAAGAAAAATTCCTAACTAAACTAACATTAAACATTACTGTCCTGTGTATGGGACCAAATCATTCATGTTTGACGGGAGTAAATCTACAGTAACGCAGTTTTCATTTCAATATCAAAGGCTCGGTCCCGATGCTACATGATGTCATTAATCATCATTAAAGAGCGAATCCCTGATAAACTTGAGGATGGTAGAATTCGGTGCAGAATCAACGTGATAATGTAACACCCACAACTGAAAGGCGCTAAATTAACACCAATGGGTGTCGCATAACAGAAATAATCATTTATAAGTGAAAACAACAAATAAAATAACCTCAGACAACATAAAATGAAAAAAAAAATGTTAATTTAAAAATATCAACAGAATATTCAGAAATAAAGAATGATTTATAAGAATACCGATTTTTTCTTATTATTAAAGGGCCAAAGAGATCTTAACGAGAACCTCTCTCAGTAAAACAAACTGAGTTAAAGTGATAAATATTAAATTTCCAAGTTTCTCTCCCAGTGGTGGGCGTAATTTATCAATATTTTACATTAGTTAAATATTCTCGAGATATTGACTTTCGGTTAAATGGGTTAAGAGTTAAAAAGGTTCATTACTTTCCCTTTTAAGAGATTTACGTCTGAACGGTTCATGTTCAGAACGTATCACCATAATGGCTTAATGCATAATGTAATAACTTTCCCTACCATATATTTACCGTCTTTTAACTAAACTTTTACTTTGCTGCCAAAGCAAGGAGGTTGAAATAAGATTTTGCGTTTTTTTTTCGGCAATCGTGTTGCTACGAATTTTGATCCGCTGTTAAAATTATCGATAATGCATCGCTGCTTACAGTAAACTTGCACTGACAAATCAGTTTGCACAGAAATATATAAAAAATCGTAACGGCAGCTATTCTCAGCATACCTCATTCAAACGAATAGCAGTTTTAGTCCTTTGGATCTCTTCGGATATTCATTTCCTAACTGAGCATTTCAATGGAGATTAATCTTCTCTTATAAACCTCTCGTGATGAAAAACTGTTGTTAGAAATATTTATACATATACGCACAACTTCTTTGTACTCTTATGTTACATATATCTTGTTTATATATTATACATACTTTGGTTGAAAGAAACCCAACCCGTCTCTGTACCAGTGCGCTTGGTTTCCCTCTCTTATCTCTCCTGAAGACGGTTCAAACCGAAAATTAGAGACTTTAAGTGTGTGTTTTTAATTTCTTAATGTTTCTTTGTCTACATTGAACTTTATATATATATATATATATATATATATATATACCACAATTAAAAGAAACGGTCCAGCGGACTTTTTTTACAATAAAATAAAAAACGAAGGAAACACACAGAAATTCTGTGTGTTTCCTTCGTTTTTTATTTTATTGTATATATATATATATATATATATATATATATATATATATATATATATATATATATATATACTATTGTCAACATTTCTATTGAAATTTCTTAATTGTAATTTATATTCTTTTGTTATTTTTTTAAATTTTAGTTATTGTATTTGAATTATACTTTGGCATTGTCCTTTCCGTTCTCCGACCTTTGGTGCCTAGTTCCTTTATTTTACGCGCTTATTAGACTGCCCTCATCTCTTCATTCCTTCACTCGCGTTCCATTCTTCGACGTGGGGAGATCTCTCTCACTTTGTTCTCTCTTCTAGTCTTCTCCTGATGACGAACAACAGTTTGAAATATTGAATTCAGTAATTCAGTCTTTCATTTAAACATATGTTGTTGAATAACGCTCCATATTTGGCTTGTATCTGTTTTTTACATAATTTCTCTAATTTGGAGAATTTCTCCAATAAATTGAAGAAATTATGTAGAAAACAGATACAAGTTAAATGTGCGGCGTTATTAACAATATATATATATATATATATATATATTCGTATACAACTAAAAAATGATTGATCGGGATGCGGTCAGTTTCTTCCACTTTTTAATTCAAACTCTCATTGCCGACGTTTCGATTTTTAGTGGAAGAAACTGACCGCATCCCGATCAATCATTTTTTAGTTGTATATCTGTCACACGGTCGAGAAGTTATTAGTGTTTATATATATTCGTATATATGAGGAACTGTTATTTTGTTAAGCATATGTACTTCATTGAAAATGTGATCAAATTTCGTATTGTCATTCTTCCTGGTTTTTACTTGCACGACATATCTTCTTCATGTTACAGTTATCCACATTATGTGAGATTGTATCTTAACATCTGTTGCAATATGTTTTGTTTCACTTCTAACATTCAGTGTTTTAAAGGTTTAAAGGTTTTGTATGGTTTAGGTCTTATAGTGACATTTTTTGTAGTGTTAGTTGCTATCGGTTTGTGTGTTAACCAATAGGGGATGATATCTTTCTGAAAAAAGCAGAAAGAGAGAAAATGACATTTATTTCGTGGTATATATCAAATGATTTAATAATAAACGGCTGAACTAGAAATCACGTCATTTCAGTATTAATTAGCTCAGCAATCACTTGAGTATTCTGATTTCTACTTAGTATAATTTCAAAAGGAAGGCTAACTTCATCTTCAAGGAGCTTAGTTTTCATAGAACCAATATTAGTTCAAATAAGTTTCTCGGACGCCTTGTTGACTTTGAGCCGTTGGCCCGTAAATCACAAAGTGTTCCTGGAGAATGGGTGCTCTGTGAAACTGTTTAGTATTCTGCAAATACGAAACAAATAATGACATATTTATTAAAAAAAAATACTTTAACTTGTTCAGCAGTAACTATATCAACAGTTACAAAGACTTCAATGAAAATTAAACCTTCTATATATATATATATATAATATATATATATATATACAATTAGAGAAACGATTCTTCGAACTGAATAAACTAGAATTTAAAAAAGAACACATAGAAAGGAAACCACTGGACTCACTACTAAATATAGTAGTGAGTCCAGTGGTTTCCTTTCTATGTGTTCTTTTTTAAATTCTAGTTTATATATATATATATATATATATATTGTATGTTTTGTTATTGAGGGCTAGGTCAAATAAAAGAAAATAAACTCCTTCCTAGGCCAACGTTTGGATGTATTTGAACATCATCTTCAGGGATAAAATTAGAGTAAGAACTATAATACATTTACCAAAACAATCTACAACTCACATAGAGAACTAACACAATTTATTGAGACCAACAGATACTACAAAAGGTCACTTTAGAATCAGAGTTGTTAAGTACACATCTATTTCGAAGTATCAGACAAAAGGAATTTATCCCTGAAGGTGATGTACAAATACATCGAAACGTTGGCCTGGGAAGGAGTTTCTTTTCTTTTATTTGACCTAGCCCTCAATAACAAAACGTACAATACGGGTGCCCATAAAGTCCGTGTGCGTTTTAAAAAAAATTATACCCTTATTTGAAGTTGGGCTAGAAATATGTGTAAAAAGGATTAGAAAGAAGTAAATCTATATTTTTAAAGTTTTATTGACATTACATCCATCATGTGGTAACCTTTTCTAAACAACTCTAAATCACGAATTTCCTAAGGGTTGAATCGGAAGAAGTGGACCATTTCATACATCTCCACGTTCGCCAGACTTAACTCCATTAGATTTTTCTTATGGAGGTATGTGAAAACAAATGTGTATACATCCAAATCTTGTTCATTTGAAAGCTAAAATAACTAATAAGATTTTACGGATTACTGTAAATCAGTTGGCGCATGTTTACTGTAAACTGTAAAATTGCATTACCCTTTATATTGCTAATAATGGAGGACTGTGGAAACTAAAAATTAACTTTACAATAAAACCTTAAAAAATGTAGGTTTTTTTCTTCCTGATCTTTTTTACAGATTATTTCTATCGTAAATACAAATAAAGTTATAATTTTTTTAAACTGCACACGAACTTTATGGACACCCTGTAGAATAGAAGAGGTCAAGAACAATTTATAGAGATTATATATATATACAAGTTCAAAATCGATGACGAGCAATTCGCAGGTAAAGAAAGACGTCTACTAACTCAAATTTTCATAAAATCCGTCTTCAAGGGAATTGAGAGATGAGATCAAGCACACCGGACAAGTGTGTTTGTGTGCTACCGGACTTTAGTCTGTGTTTTACTCTTCATCGATTTTGAACTTGTATAAGTCCAATTTAGATCGTCTTTCCGATTTTATTTATTTATTTACTTTTTATAGTATATAACAAGATTTCGCAACAAACACGTAAAATAACATCCAAAAATAACCACAATAAGAAATGAAAAAAAAGACTAAGATCTTTCAACTTTATTAAAACTCGTTTCGACTCTTTCGTCAGAGTTAAAACCCAACTAAAACTAGAAGCGTCTTGGTAGGGGGTTGAAAAGAGTGGGAGAGAAGAGAGGTATTTTAAGGGGTGTAAAGTGCAGGAAAGGACAACAGTCCAGGGAGAGATGTTTAGGTAAACAAAGGAGCACAGTAAGAAAGATAAAAAAACTATCCGCTAGCTGTCAACCCTCATAGAAGTGGCTATGCCCTCGTAACGAAAGTATCAAGTTTGAAGAGACCGGTACTAATGTTTATAATATTTGATCTATTAGAGAGATTTAATCAGAGAGGATTCGATAATATTTCTTAAGAACACCGATTTTTCATAGGTAATAAATTTATCTCCGGTCCAATCAATATGATAATTTTTACTATTTGTATGCAAAAATAAGGCGCTACTTTTTTCCTTCCTACTTATCTTGTATTGGTGTTGTTTTACACATATCTTTAAAGATTTACCCGTTTGACCAATATAAATTGTATAGAAAATAGGATTTTATAAATACCACCGGACTCCAGTTCCCTGAGAGAGTTTTTTTATAACATATTGCCTACGTTATTACGATTAGAAATAACTATATTCAAATCAAGTTGTTTGGCTAGTCTAGGAAGGGAATCCAATGAGTCATGAAACGGTATAATTATGGAATTTGACAATGAACGGGGCTCTGTTGAAGTATTACAGAAAGTTTTTCTAACACCCTTCAAAACTTAATCGATATAAGCGGAGGGATATTTTAATGATATGACAATTGACCTAATTTTGTTAATCTCATCATTAAGGAATTCAGGGGATCACACTATATGACTATACACACTGTATTTGAGGGATAACGCCCTCAAAAACATATTTCCAAAAACAGAAATGTTAACATTTCTTGGATGGGAAGAATATAAATGGACATATGAAAGTACGTTAGTAGGTTTTCTGTACACACTAAAATGTAACTCTTTAGGCAACCTATGGATCAGGATACCTAAGGGGGCCATATTACAACTTACTTCTTCTTCCATTGTCAACTGCATTGTCGGCAGTATTGAATTTAATTTTATTAGATAATCATCTTTATTTATAGGTTTGGAACAGATGTATGATATATCGTCGACACATCTAAACCATTTAACATGGCTAGGCAATATTGAACTTAACATCTTAGTTTCAAAGAATTCTATATATAAATTACTCAGGAGGGGGGGGGAAGCAATTATCTATTGCAAGACCAAATTTTTGTTTATAACAATTATTTCCAAACTAAAAATGGCAATCTACCATACATACTTAATTAATTCTATTATAGTAGTAGAACGAAAGTAGACAGGAAAAAAGAAAAATTGCACGTCACCCTCTAACATATGCTTTTCACTATTCAATATTTCAACCATCCCAGTGATATTCTTCAGGAGTAGGAGTGATATGTTAAAGAACGTAAGTCAAATCTGGTATTATGCCTTGTGAAGATACCAACTTCTACTGAAGTTGATCAAGAAGTTCGAAATATTGAACTATTTCGAACATTTTCGAATTTTGAAATGTACCCCACTCATCTTGTGTATAAGGAAAAAGGTACTAAAATAATTTAGGAAATCTGATTACATTTTATATACATTTTATTTTACAATTATTTTGAAAATTGTTAATGTTGTGATCTCTTTTAGATGCATACTATTTCTCTTGCTCTACTACGAATATAACATATATAGCCTACTACATTGATATATCGCTTTTTACAGTTTTAATTGTATCCACATAGTGTTGAATTTAGGGAAACAATTGTAAATGATATTCTTATAGCGATTAAGAGAACTATATTACATCAATTGTGACAAGCATACATGATACAGTTGTTTAATGTATTAAAACAGTGATTGGTATAATATAATACTTTTAAATGTTAAAAAATCGATTCAAAATAGCAGTAAAAGTTTACAGTTATACTCATATTTTCCAAATAACTGTGAAATATAGTAATAGTTTCGGTAAAACATCGTTAGGTCAGTAAAGAGAGGTTATCAATGAGATTGTCAATGGGATTTCTATTTGTAATCATCTGAATATATATTTAAACTGGGGTTAACATATAACAGCAAAATAAACTTCCTGTTGTAGATATTTCGTACGATTGTACGTCGTCATGAAATGACTAGAGACAAAGAGAGAAAGGATGTCTTCCAGGTGACACTCTATACGAGTGATAATGTTTCAAGAACAAACCGAAGGTACACTAGCGCTGCATCACTCAAGACTGTTAGACCTGTAAGAAACGGAAATCAATCAAAATGAAGTAAATCGAAAGGTGGAGAAGTAGTAAAAAAAATGAAATATGTAATAAATAAATAATATACGTTATAAATTTAAGGAATTTTAATAAAAAATAAATAAATTAATTATTAACTTTGTATAGTTAAACTGGGAGTAAAACTGGCACTGAGTTACCAAATGTGGGTCACTTCAGCTACTATTTTCTCTTCTAACCGAAAAGTTCTAACAGTAAAGTTCTCTTAACGCAATCGAACCTTTGGTTTGTTCTTTAACTACTACCACTCACATTTGTTCAGTTACCTGGAATACTTCAATTCTCTCTCTCTCCCTCTCTCTCTTCAAGTTCTAGTCTTCTCCTAATGGAGAACAAGTGTTTAAAATATCGATTACAGTTAATGCCTTTTTCTGTTATGGTTCTATGCTAACTTTCACGTTTTATGATACCGTTTGGATAAAATTTCCATTTTTTAATATATATATATATACACGAGTTCAAAACTCAAGAAGAGTAAAGAAACAGAATAAAGAAACACACTTACAAACTCAAATTTTCTCTTTTCTCCCGAAGACGAATTGCCCGAAACTTTGAGTTTTTAAGTGTGTTACTCTTCTTGAATTTTGAATTCGTATTGTGTCCAATTTGGATCGCATTTCCGTTTATACAGTGAATATATATATATATGTATATATATATATTCATATACACAGTTGTTTCAGCTTTGATATTCTTTACGCAGTTGACGAGGGAGATGCTGGTTCAGAGCACTGCCATCATACAGGCGGAAGAGAACGCGGAGAAACTCCAAATATTGGAAGCCCTATGCATAAAAGAAAGGAACCCCTCTATAATCCTCCAGGTTAAAGATATATATATTCGCACTCAGTCCTTCGACGTGGGGAGATCTCTCTCACTTCGTCCTCTCTTCTAGTATACTTCTGATGACGAACAACAGTTCGAAGTATTGAGAATTTAGTAAGTGTACTTTTTCTTCTTTTTTTCTCTGTCGTGTTTTGTGTAATTTAAAGTTCTATATATGTATTAAGTCTTTGTTCCGTTTTTTCATGTTTTTTTAGTGTGATTCATTGTACGAAAAACCTGTTGTTTTAAACTGTGCAAGAGATTAGATTAAAACATTCTTATGAGTAATTAGTAAGTTTTTTAGGTTTAAATCAAAATTTCAAAGCTGACATCTCGGTTTATTTAAAACCTTTTTTTCATACTCTTACAATTGAGTAGGTTTAGTCAAGGCAATATAATTTAAGAAGAAAGAGTTGAAAGTTTAACTTGCTATTGGTATAAACCAGAGGAGGTGGTTGAGAGGAGCCAATGGTCTTGTTAGAATCTGTCGGGGTCTATTCTAGTGAAGGTCGGGGTGCCTGGTGGGTCAGTCTGGGGCGAAGGTGGACTTGAACCACCCACAACAAAGACAAGAAGATTGGAGCTCGAGTCATTCTTCTTCTTCAGAAGCGATTGAGCTAGCATTGACTCCTGTCTGAAGAACAAGGTTGGTCTTCTCTTCTTCTCTGAGCAGTTTATTGCTGGCAGAACCGGTTCTAGAAAAATAATCAACTACAATTAATCACAATCTTTAGCATTTATAGTACATTATCAATTGCTTCTCTATATTAATACGTTTTCTCCCATATTCAGGGGACGATCGAAGATTAATATTGAACATTTATCTAATTTCTTTAAACAATAACCTGTAAAAATAGGTATACGTTAAGCCTCTGTTTTAAATATATAAAAATCTATCTGTAATAATAAAAGACAAGTTATTGATTATCTACGTTAAGTGTATCAGAAGTCCATCCAAGTGTACTCGAATTCGATGAATTGTCGTTGAATGAAATGCGACTAAACCAATATTAATTAAAGCAAAGATGATTATCTTCCTGAATGCCAAGTGAAACAAATATTAACAATTGATTTCTGAATACGGTTAGCAAAATGAAATAAAGTATTGGGCACTTATTATAAATCCCTTCTTATTAGATAGGTAGAATATAAGTTTTTAATTGAGTCTCACCAATTAGTTTTATCATACTTATCTTCTTATTTAACACCCTTTTATAGAATACGAACTGTCCCTAAAAGTAGGAGTATTGAAACTACTGAGGAAAGAAAAGAAATGAAAATATCCTTAAAGAAAGCTGCTTATGAAACAGCCCAACAAAGATCCTTCATATTCAGTAGAGTGGTTGTAGAGAATTTCAAAGAAACTCCCACTAAACACTCTAACAGATTAGCTTAATGAGGAGACAAACAAAGGTCTGAACGGTAATTTTGGCTACAGCATCAAATCTTTAAAATAATAAAAGTATTGAACTTTTTAAGTCAATGTACTGAAATTGCATACACAACCTGTAATACAAACTGTATTGTCTAATGATATCGTCGCTCTAAACAATTTAAAGAACTCATTCGTTCTTATGATGCTGTCTCAACCTTTTCTTCAATGGGAGCTCAACTTAGAATACGTTGACGAATTCTATGTTCCTTGAAAACACACAGTGTAATATACCTCATAACGCCAGTTTACACCAATATATGGTGAACCAACCACCAGTGGCGAAAATTACATACATTGACTTTTCGCGTCAGATAGGGCTAGTAAATTTCTCGCTTATTAAATGTTATTAAATCGCTTATTTTCTCGTATGTTATTAAATTTCAAGATAAATGTGGATAAATGATTTGATCATTCAGTAAATATTATTATAAATAATTAATGTCCAATATATAGTGTATTATTTGAAATTAGCGTGATAATATCTATAATAATGGTCATGTCTTGTTGTTATGAATTTAGCATCAATTTTGTTAATTTAGAGGATATATATCTATCCTCTGTCTATATCTATGGTTAAATGTCCATATATCTATGTTTCAGAAAAGTCTAAACCATTGGCTTTAAATCAAAGGAAATGAAATTTAAAACAAATTAACAAAGATTGTTTTAAAATTATCTGATCGATGGTTGGTGCCCCAAAACAAAGTTTTAGATATTGTATCAAAAATGAAAACTTTGCCTTATCTTTGTATCATTATAACTGTCGCAGTGATTGTTGTTACATTAACATCAATTAATTAAATTGCACCTTTGATAATACGTTTCTTATAGTGAAGTTGGTTGGAAATCATTCTTTAATTTTACTAGAAGTTATGCATCCTACTTAGTGTATTAATTTTAAAGTGGATTGTACTGCGTCTGGACAGAGGTCTATGATATTCTCTCTTTATTCGCCTGCAGCGAATTCTATTAATCTGGAGTGCATGATTTTATAAAAACATAATTATCCGGATTTGTCTACAGTTTTGCTATTAGTGATGCTTTTGATATTGTATTTTAATAAATATTGAATACATGATATATTGTATTTTAATACAATGACGAAGAGCCAACTATATTAATGGATTTATTTGATATTGCTATTACATTTTATCAATTATGATGAAAATGTCATATTTTTTTTCAACAACTGATGGCTGAATGATTCTGAAAGTCGATTGGAAGCACATACTTCTAAACGACTGTGATCTAAACATGAAAAGAAACAGGCTAAATACTTTTATTTATCTGTTGAAATTGTCAAAATAAAATCAGACGAGTAATGATAACTGATAAGTAAGAGTAGTGTATTACGGGGATAGAGAATGCGCGGCCACGCCCCCTTCATCCACACCAGGTTGGTGGTGATGTCCTAAGGTTGGAAGTTGGAGTAGAGTCCACCAGGTGGTAGGACTTGTTAGTCGTGGATTTGTGGTTATTTTCTATTATTTTAAAGGAAACAAAATGTTAATTGTTTATTAGAATATAATTGTTAGTGTTAATGTATGGATAGTCGCGGCGATGCAGACAAATGTTAGAGATTAAAATAGCGCGTGCATCTCTCCCTTTAAATGGTAAGTACTTCTGGGAGAGGCTCCTTGTTGTTTGCCTCATTGTATTGGTGCCACACTGACCTACTTTGAAGGTCGCCCACTGACCGATTTAACATCATGGTCGTTATTTTTACTCTTTTGTAAAATAATATTGGTGTTATTTTAATAAATAACTGGACTAAGTTAATGACCATTGCTTGCCTCACCATATGGCATAATATTTTTATTCCACACTGATTAACGTCATTGTTTTGTTGTTTTGGTCTGGAGCTTTGTGAGGCATGTTCACTGGAGCACAACCTGTCTTGCAGACTCTTGTTAGTTTACATGTTCGCAGTTAGATGACAGCAATATTCAGATCGTCAAATCTTATTTTAATATTGAATATAATGTTGATTTTTTAACATGTGATTCCTTATTGAATTGAGGAAGGTTCAAAGGGGTGATGCAGTGGGTGGGAGTTGTGAACGCTCAGACCATGAGTTTCTTATATATTTCGAGAAGGATGGATGGATACAAGTCCTAGAAATTATAGGTAAGGGAGGTGGTGGTGATGGTTGGGGAAGTGTCTGCATATCTGTCCCTAATTCTCAGAAATGGAAGGTTTGTCAAAGATGACCACTATTTCCGAACCAATATCTACTTCTCTAATTAATTCACGTAGCTCGATTAATTACTGTAACACAGTCAGGGGAGTCAACTTATTGCAATATTTTGCATCGATTCTAAGAACTGTTATCTAAATATCTTTCGGATTCCACCCACCTCTTGTTGCCTCATCGCCTATTGTTAATTATGCCTAGTTGTTAATTATTGTTGCCTAGTATTGTTAATTATGACAAATATTTACATTGTTTATTAACATTGACACAACTCAAGGGTTATTGTCAAGTTCACCACAATAAATGTAATTTTTCTGATACATATACAAGTGGAGGTGGGGGACCCAGTGGCGTCTTCGAATCACTAATTACATAGCTAGCTTTGAGATAACATCACATAATACCCATTCCATATTCCGGTCGAATCCCCATGACTCCCAGCTATAGGCTCGCTAATAGAAAGTTATTAACCTGAAATGCTTATTATTCATTGCACGAGGCTAACATTAATTGTGCAATAATCGCTCGGATCCATAGTAGACTGCTCAAATAAGGTAGAGGAATCTTATCTGAGAATCGATTCATCCATTGCTTCCGAAAGTCACTGCAGACACCGAAGTCTCAAAGCCTAATCCTTCTCAAACAACATGTGATCAACCAATCACGTGTCTCCTTTTACCACAATGCTACCAATCTTCTTCATTTAATCACGGTATCCAACAGATATTACACCGGATGACGTTAACTAAAAATATGATAAAAACTATGCAAATCTAATTATTTTTCATGAAAAGTCATCTACTTACTTTTGAAATTTAATAAATGTTGAGACATTTTGAGGACATGGAGGAATACCATTGATATATTACTGGGTATTACGGCAGACTTTCGAAACCGTTGTATAGTTTTAGTTTTCTTTTTAAGACAAATGAGCCGTTTATTTTGAAAGTGGCTTAATTCCATTTTCCAAAAAAATTTAGCTAGCTATTTAAATAATTACATTTTTACGTTATCATTACCTTTTGCAGCAAATTGTACAAAATTTATTTAAAATTACTAAGTTTTTTTATAACAAAAATTAGTTGATAAATAAAATGACAATATTTTTAAATTTTGTAAAACGCAAACCCTTAAATATCTCGATTTTAACATAAATGGAATTAGGCCACTTTCAAAATAAGCGGCTCAAATATTGATCAATTTGAAAAAAAAATCCTATTGTTCTAGGATAGCTTTGATATTTCGAGAAATGTGGATGTTAATTGTAGGGGTGAATCGGACCCACAAAGTTTAGGAATGTGTAGTAGGCGATAACTGTTGGGGAACTAAGCGGCTGTTTGCAGACTGCTATCGGGACGGGTGTCGCGATTGTCGGCTGATAACATCTCGCCTGTCTCTCACATTGCCTTCCATTGTCTGACCATCCAACTTCTCTACTCGTCATTAAAACAGAAACCTCCACTGTATCTATCATATTTGTTCAAAAATTTTGGGTTCTTTAAATGACAATTTTCAAAAATTTTTAAAATGTTTAAAAAACAATTTTTAAATTGTTGTTGACAATTCAACATATTTAAAAGAATATTTGCTGCCCACCTATACAAATTTTAATAAATATGTATCATTTGTTTGAATGTGGCTATAATAATTTTATTAGTATAAGAAACGAGGAATTATTGATCAATGTGATATGTTATTAAAATGATTAAACTGGGGCCCTGAATCTCATCGGACCCGTACGCTTCGCAGTCATACCTTTCATATTGTGCGTCCCATTGTTGTAACTAAATTCAAATTCATACTTCAAGTTTTTTATTGACTTTCATAAAGATGCAGAGAGTACTATCACTCACTTCTGTAGTTTTAAGTATGATTTGACATTAATCATTATCCATTCCAAGGTGATTGGCTCGAATACAGAGATAATGTGATCAAAGGTTTCTGCCTCTTCTAGGCAGAGTGTCTCCATTATTCATGTGATGTCAAATATAGTATCCATTCGTAGTAGTTAATTTTGACTTAGATGTTCTAATTATATTTTTACATTCTCCCTTTGATGGTATACTCTTCTTTAAGAATGTGATTAGAGTTAGAATGAGTTTTTTAAACTAAATTGAACCCGACTGTTCTCGACATCTTTTGACTGTTTTCCGCTTGATTTATTTATCTAATGAAGGGTATTGTATTTTATGACATTTCATCTCCCATAGAAGTCATCTCATTTTGTAAAATAAAGAGAAAATGAATCATTTTTGATATAAATAAGTGGAAGATGTTCAGAAGTCTTTCATCCTGGAGGTGGACACTTAGTGACTGATCCAGTTATTACTATACACGATTGTTTTTGTATATGACACATCCATGCTATACTCATGAACATTCAAAAAACTAACTGTTACATTCAAATTTAGTGACTCGATGAAATATTATCTTAATTATAAAATTCCCTTTTGTATTTAATTCTTATTTATTCTATTAATTTTTCTTATTTTACCCTTTCATATTTCAGATGAATTTGTGACATTTTTACTTTACTATAAGTAAAGTATAGTGATCGTGAAAAAATTCGATCTCGAGATTTTGACGGAATTACATGTTTTGAGGTCCCAGAAGTCGTTTTATGACGTTTTTACGATGATGTCTGTGTGTGTGTGGGTGGGTGGGTGGGTGGGTGGGTGGGTGGGTGCGTGTGTTAGCATTGCTTGTTACCACGCTACGGTCCAGAATCTTTGATGGATCAAGTTGATATTTTACACAAAAATGGGCCCCATTTTGACGAAGATCCCTATTGTTTGGGAAGAATTATGCATGATGGGAAGGTCACTTTTTTTGCCAAAAACCGTTTTTTTTAAAACATTTATTTCTCCTAAACTGGTAACCCTAGAGTTTTGAAATTTTGACATTATCTTTGAGGTTACAAATGTAACAAACGAAAAATATATTCAGAATTTTAAATCAACAGGAAATTTTTTTTTTCAATAAAATGTAAAAATTTTGATTATAATTCAATCTCAAACCTTGTGAGAGCGATACAAGCAATACTGTTTGATGGATCAAAATGAAACTATGCCTAAAAATAGAACATTATGTGGAGAATGAGTTGAGATATTTTTTTCTAAAATTACATTCGCTAAACGGTCGTTACAGTACGATTTGTGTTTTCAGAAAATGTTTTTTTGACGCTAAACGGCTCGTTAAAAAATAATGAAAATTTGACTAAAAATGGAACAAAAAATTAGCAACTCACAAAAAAAAAATCATGAAGTTTCAATTACGGGAAAGAGCAATAACGATATAAAAACTCTTTGTTTATCCTAGACTAAGAGATCACCTGCTATACTTGTCGAATTTTTTGTATTTTTTTACATTGTTTACATTGACTTAGAAATTTTTTGAGCGAATCCACTGAGATAAAATTGATGTTTCTAATGGAAAAATGAAAATATATAATTGACTTATATGAGATGTAAAAGGAATAATATTGTGCAGGAAAATAATAACCCTCACTCAGAAAAAAATCGTATATATGTTATTTGACAAATGGGAAGGAAAATGATCTTATTAAATACTAAGAAGCTTATTATTATTATTATTATTTTAAAGATTAAAATTCCCAGTATAATAATTCTATAAAAGACCAAAAATGTAAATGATAACTCATAATTGGAATCTTTCGTTTAGAGATTAATAAATGTAATTATCATACATCTTTAATTAACAAATCATCTTAAAACAACATTTTCTTCGCTGTTTAAGATATTTTTTAGAGAAAAAAAGGGTATTTTCCTGTTTTAAATTTTAAAATTTTACTTTAATATTCAATGTAGAAGGATGTCAAGTAAACGATGTAAGAAATCCACTGGCTGTTTGAACGAAAGCCATTCTCTTGTAGGAGAATAAATCGTTTCAAGAAATGTTCACTTTGGTTTTTCAAAAATGTTATTACTGCTATAGTTATACTAATGAAATTATTTGCATCAGCTGTGTGATGTACAAAAATAAGCTTATATATTGATATGTCCTTCAATCACTATCTTTACTACCTCACGAATGCAATGCCAATAATTATATCCTATTTAGATATTTATGTTATGCTTAAATGATACGTTATGTTTTATATACTCAAGATATTTGACATTAAGTTACTTATAGTAAAGTAGAGTGTAGGCCACTCCAGATTTTTTTCTTTTCGATTATTTAATCATTTAGATTTTGAAAAGAACATAATTCTCAAATAACTTTTTCTACTTCTTTCACCTTAAGAGGCTTCTTTCTTAAGCCTCTCTTTTAATGATTGATCATTTTCAGAATCATTATTAACAAGATTTTCGCTGAAAATTCTTTCAATCCTCTTTCCTCTGTCTATTATGTTTGCTTTGATATCATTAACATTTCGAAGTAAAGTCTTCTTATTTTCCATTCTTTTTTATTAGGAGAGCTATGACTTCTACTCAAAACGCTATAACTCCTCATATTTAATTTGATATTTTTTGCCTTTCTGTCACATTTTTTAAATTGAAATTGATTTTTAGAAATAAAATCATTATATCTTGTTATAAACTGGGCAAGCTGAGAGATTCTGGTTTTAGTTTTCATCTCTTTTTTTTTTCAGTTATGGAATTACTTCTTTATGCTCGCCTTAACACGAAATGTCAATATTTTTAATTAATCTCTTCTCGAGTTTTGTAACCTTATTCTCAATGTCCTACAGTTATATATTTCTAATATTTTCTTCTCTTTTTATACAATTTAGATTGGTAACGTACACTTTTCCAAGATATTTGCCTTCTTATGTTTGTTTGATTGTTATTCAAAGTTATATTTTTGGAATAATAGTTCCAAAGCCAATCTTGCATTTTTCTTTCTCTTCCCTTTAGATATCAACATCTTTTAAATAAAAGTTCATTTTCTTTCAATTATTGCATTCTCTATTTTCCGGCATTACATTTTTCCTATGCTAAAACCTCATTCAGTAATGACTTTAAATTTTCTTGAGGTTTTTCCTTGAACCAGTAGTGCTTTGTTACTCTTGAGTAAGACCCATTTTCTTTGTATACTTTCGGTGTTAATGAAAATTAGGTTGTTTTTCTTTCATCTTTTGTTAAATGTCCTTTCTAATAAAGTCAGTCGTTTTAAAATGTTGTGTTCGTCTTTAAGTGATACTTCTCTCCGGTACTTTATTTAACTTCCAACATTTTTCTTTCTACTTCTTCTTCAAGCTTCACATCATTGATTTTCTGTGATGTTCTTTATTCATATTCTAAATATTTGAGAATGATCTACTTACTGACGTATTTGGACACTCATTTATTAGTTTTGCTGTTTAAGAGCTAAAGAAAACAGGATTATGTGAATGTACTGTTTAATTTTTTAGATTCTTTGCTTTGCTCAGAGTTTCTCCTCTACTGTGTTCTTTAACGGTATCCAGCCATCATGGTAAGTAAGACTATCATCATCTGTGTTTTACGTTTTTTGCTGATATCTGCCCATGTATGAGGGTGTTGGTTGGTTTGTGCGTAATCAACATTTTGTTGTCAATCACCGCACTTGACAAACAAAAAACCGTATTGTTATTTGAAATATTTTTGAAATCTGACGTACATCACAGTGTAGTGGAAGTGAGGCCCTAGTCTCCGTGGGGCCCTAGTCTCCATAGTGCCCTTTATGATTGAAGTTAACCCCTCTAACGTCAGAGGAAGTAAACAGTATATCATCCAATCTAAATGAAACTATAAAACAATTTTGAAACAGATTTAAGATATTTCCAGCAGTGACAGTTCTCATCAGGATCACAAACAGAATAAGACAGGTAAAACTAATATACGTTGCAGGAGTAAGGAAGTAAATAAGAGTTGCCAGGAGATAGTCTTGGTAATTGTCAGCCCAGTCCTGCCCAATATTTTCCCAGCGTCCAACCCTTTTAATACCACTTTTACGACACCCATTTACTCTAAACTACATTTTAGTTTTCTCCTGACTTTTATTTTGCCTTAACTGCTTGGTATATTTTTTATTTTCTACCAAATTAGTTTACCATTCCCTGTTTTTTATTAATTTATAAAAAAATAAAATACATCTTTTTTTGGCTATCTCATTGATTTTGTATAACATGTCACTTGGCCAGCTCCTTTTCCAGTTAAATACTGTTAGCAGAAAGTTAGTTCGTAGAATCGAATCTCTCAGTCTGAAAACAGTGACTGCCGAGACTGAGGTTCACTTTAATGATACATATATATTGTTAACTAGCAGAGCAGATTCTGCATTCACGATTTTTTTCAGCAATTGTTCTTCTTTTCTAATCACTTTTCTATGCTGTAAGGGCAATGAAAATAACAACTCTCCAGGGACATACTGGAGACAATAACACAGTCCAATAACTGATAATAGTTAAGTCCCAGTATGTCCCTGGGAAATGCCATTGCCTTTACAGCTTAAAAAGTGATTAAAAGAAAAGAACAATAGCTGAAAAAAATGGTGAATATTGAATCTGCTGAGCTATTTAACAATACATGCTTAGATGAAGACCTGCTGCCAGTTTATATATATATATATATATATATATATATATATATATATATATATATATATATATATATAACAAGATTTTACCATAACCAAGTGCAATAAAAATCAACCTCTAAACCACTGTAAAAAATTATAAAATTGATTAACATCTTTCTATCAAACAAGCAGTCTTCGTCAGAGTCGCTTGTTTTGGTCGAAAGATTTAAATCAGTTTTCTGATTTCTTACAGATGTTGAGATATATATTTCAAGTATATGTTTGAATGTGCTTATGTGTTTGCATGTGTGTACTTGCGTTGTGCGTATTTATGTATGTGTGTGTGTGTGTGTGTGTGTTCAGTTATAGCTCTTGGTATGCATTTATAGCTTTAATTATGAAAATATTTGACGTCACCAAAATTTAGCGTGTGTTTTTGGTTAAAATAGGTTCAAGAAAATATCAGTTTAATAATTTGATCCAGAGAGACAGTTTGGCTGACAAAGAAACAAGAAAGGAAGCTGATAAGAAGATTGCAAAAATGTATACAAAGTTTGTTACTAAGGTATGTCTTGGTGGTGTTTTGTTCTATTTTCTGTAGCAGTAGGCAACAATATTCTGTAAAAGTTCAACAATTTAAGTGTTTTATTTCAAATATTCTCTTAAGGTTATAAAAATAGGGTACTAATGGTTCTGACCTGTGGGTATAAAGAAGTACCACAAGTAAAGAGCAAGCTCTATGTACTTGCAAATGACCCATTTGAAATTGGTGTTGTCGTCGATGAAGTAGGACAGGGTGAATGAGATGGCTGAGCATACCGTGTAGGCGATCATGAAGCCCATGTAGGGTGTCAAGAAGGAGTCGCCTTTGCCTCTGACGTGCAGCAGGTAGAGCTGCGGCACCATGGCCACCACCTCTAGCAGCGTGGCGAAGATCCACAGCACCTAAACAGTCCTTATTTAATTATTTTACCCTAAAGCCTTTACTTACTAGACTTATCCCTGTAATGCCCCCCAAAGGCTCAGGGGTCCCTCTCGTTATTGAGGAGTAGACCCCCTGAAGCAAACGATCCTATCTGATTGTATTCACGTCGCGGAGGCGGGCAACAAGTTCGCTATAAGTGTGTCCGAACCAACTGATCAGAAGGCTTATATGGCAACTGATCTAACCTTGTAGCGGAGCAGGTTCAGTAGGACTGCTGGTCCGGAGTTTTACCCGAGACTCTTAAAATAATGTTGGTAGTGCGTAGGGAGGCCCGTGGAGACCTATTCTCTCTATATCCCTTCAATTGGAGTTGGATTCGCAGCGTCTGTAGTTTTTACTCAGTAGTTGAGTAGACCCTTATGGTCGCTGTGTGAGTAGCAGTAACTTTTCGGGAGATGTCTGCTCAGCATCCAATGAGGGAGCTAGACCCTCGACCTTTACCACTGGAAAATGTCCTTCAACTCAGCTGGTGTGTTCAGGATCTCGGGCTGTCCGATTCGGGATGATTACATACCACCCATCTGAGCTTTTATCTACGAGCCTTTATTATCTATTGGGTTCAGCACATATCTTTTCGTACTGGTCTACCCGTGAAGATAGCTCGATTGAGCCTGTCTAAACCTACATAAGCTCTATGAGCTCGGGGGAGGACGGCGAAGTTCAAAGGAGCACTATGGTAGTCCTAAACCCGAAAGGATGTAGGATCCGGTCCAGCGACTTACCCTTGTAATTCCCCTGAGGACATGTTCCTCCATGTTCCAGCATATTGCAATGCTTGAATACCACATACTCTGTGCACAAACATTATCTATGTGTGTAGATATTTTGTGTGTGGAAACATAAACATTAGATTATTTTTGCAGGCTTGTCTAAATACTAGTATTTATGAATTTTGGTAAATTTGTTTGGTAAACGAGTACCAAAATCATCATCAGCTCTACCCTGGTACAACTAGCGCTACCTTGACATATCCGCTACCGTTTGTATGAAAGTAGTCTACTGTTTCAAAACAAATTTTTTAAGAATATATTTTACTGTTTGTTATTTCTGTTTTCATTAGATTATTTTCATTAATATTTATTTCTTTCTCATTTTCTATTATTATAGTTTCGTTGGTACAAATATTTATCCCCACTTTTTTTTCCATTCCTTTAAAATAACGTAAAAATCTTATCTGAATACTAAACAAGCATTCGTCATATTAGTTGTAACACTTATTTGGCATTGGTGAACTATCTAGAATTTATGTCTTCAACAAATTCTACTTGTACCGTCAAGGTAATAAACAAGCCGGAGGTGCCAAATTGGCAGAGCTAAGAAGTGCTACCTTCTCCCTGAATTCAGTTATAAGTATCAGTCCAACATTTTTATTTGCAGTTTCGATGGAATCAATTATATAATATAATAGACTATTTTAATTCTAAATTAGAAAACAGACATACATATTCTTCCCAATAAAAATGACTGGTAGGCAAAAACAAAATTTGACTAAATCGATTAAAACTGGCAGGTGCCCATTCCCATAGTCTAAGTCTCAATGAATGTTTCAGAGTTCAGATACTAAAAACAGTCACTCAAAACAATAGATCTGTCACTTTAAGAGCTTCTGAAGAAGCCCATATATGGTTCCTAGGAGCTCGTTGAAATCTGGCATCAACCTGAACCGTTGTTTTCAACTTAACGAGGTGAATTTCTATCTTTCTTAGTGTTTTACATTGTTAGAATGAGTTTAACGTAAAATTCATCCTTTGTATGAGTTTTAATAAATATATAACCTGTCATTATATTGCAGATGTAATGTGAAGAAATTCATTGACTCACAATCTAATTAATTACTATAATTCAACTTTTCGAGAGTAATTAATATATTACTTTATACGAGTATTCTCTCTTTCTTACCATTTGTTACAAAAAAAAATCTGTATTGGCCTCCAGTAAACTTAATAACAAACTCTTTGGTATAAAAAATATAATATATCATTTAAGCATAATGTAAACGTCTTAATGTAGTCTTTCATTCCTGAGGTAGTACAGATAGTGATTGATCAACTTATCAATATATAAGCCTTTTTTTGTATGTCACACAGCTGATACAAATAATCTCATTAGTATAACTGCAGCAGTAATAACATTTTTGAAAAGCCAAAGTAAAAAATTTCTTGATACGAATTAATCTCCTACAAGAGAACATGACTTTTGTTCAAATAGCCAGTGGGTTTCTTACATCGTTTACTTGACCTCCTTCTAGATTGAATAATTAAGTCAAATTTACAAATTTAAAACAAGTAAATATTCTTATTTTCTCTGATGTTTTTCAGAAAAAATGTCGTTTTAAGATAATTTATAATTAAGGATGTAGGTACGATAATTACATTTATTATTCATGAATTTAATTTTAAATTTATATTATTATATTATATTAAATTTATAGTTTCATAGTTGGAAACTCATGAAACTCCCAGTATAGTAATTATATAAAAGGCCAAAAACATAAAACATCAATCAAAACTGAAAACATATTTGAAGAAAAATAAATGACATTATCTGACATCATTACATTAAAAATATCATAAAACAACATGTTTCTTACATGTTTCTGACATTTTTAAGAAAAAATAAGAATATTCTCAAGTTTTAAATGGGAAAATTTTTTCTTCAATCTTCAATGTAGGAGGTCAGATAAACTATGTTAAGAGATTCACTGGTTAAAGGAATTAATTCCATGTTCCCCTGTAAGAGATTATTTCGTAACACGAAATCTTCCTTTTCGCTTTTCAAACATGTTATTACTGGTTTAGTTATACTAATGATATTATTACATCAGTGGTGTGATATACAAAAGTAAGCATATAATTGATAAGTGAATCAATCACTATATGTACCACCTACAGGAATGAAAGACTAATTAACATCTCCCATTTAGACATTTATATTATACCTAAATGTTACATTATTTATTATATACCCAAGAAGTATGATTTTATGTTTACTTATAGTAAAGTTGAGTGCAGGGCACTCCAGATTATAACCAGTTTGTTTTTTTTTTTACTTATAATAAAAATTGAATATAAAATATATTTAAAATAATTTTAAAATATACAAAATAAGCCACTCCAGATTTAATTTAAGGAGAACTTATTAAATTGTCCATTAAAAATAAGTATTTAAACCCGCACAGGAAATAATTTAGATTGCATTGGTTTGAGTGACGTCATATCCAAGTCATTGCTCCATTGGTCAGTAGTCATTAGACATCGGTATTGTTTTAATTATTCACTACACGAATATTCGAAAAATGAATCTCTCAAGGAAAATATTACCTTTAACATCACTCCAAATTGTAAGTACGAAAGTGTTCTCAGCTATTTATTTATTTATTATTGTTGTTAATTTTCTTTAATGTTAATAAGGAATGAAAATAATAAGCTATTTACTTTGAGATTATTTTCCAACAATATGGCGGCTTAAAATCTAGTTTAGCGTCCTTGGCTAAACTATTTTTTCTTCTTTTCAATTATAATATATATTACAATTTTGAATATTCGTGTTTCTTCAACTTTTCAAAGAACAAAATATAAAATACATATGCCCTATTTCTCAAAAAAGTTAAATATTTTATTAAAAATAAGTTTGAATTAGAAACAGTTTAAACCGAATATAATTTTAAATTTAAGTCAAGTTTAATTACATTTATTAAATGTTGTTGCACTGGCTGTGCTTAAAACATTTTTGTTTTACTGTGATAATAATCCAAACTCAGAGTTTAATTTGAATGAAACAAATAAATTTAAAACAACAGTCTGTAACATATACAATTCAAACTCTACCTCATAATGTACCTTTCTTTATGTGGTGAGATTTGTATAAATAAGAAAATAAGATAATTCAATTCAATAAACACTTGTTGGATTGTCAAAAAGTTATGTAATTTAAAACCAATAAAGGTTGTTTCTAGTTACAATTATACTTATTTCAACACTTAATAAAGCTAGCAGATTCATTCTGTGATATGATTGTATTTTGAAAATGTTAGTTTAGTTAACTTAATATTATCCATTTCATGAAGTGAACACCAATAATTACTGAATTATTTTATTAATTCATCAATTAACAATGATATCTCTATTTTCTGAGAATAAGAAAATTACTTTAAAGTAATAAAAATGAATTAATACAAATATTAATTTGTATTAGTCTTTATATTGTATTGAGTTTTAGCATAATCAAAAAAACACTTGGTACACTTTTTTGAACCTTTAGTTTATTTCTATATTGTAATTTATAATTCTGACTGAAGACATATTAAATGTTTAAGGATGATATCTATACAATTGTTTCAATCAAATTTATTTAGTTTTGAATGGAAATGATCTGTGAGTGTTTAGCATCTTAAATTATTTGTTTCAATTAGATAAGAAAAGAAATTACAACTTTGATCATTTTTTTAATTTCTTTGTTTTTTCAGGTTTTTTTTATGTTGATTTTATTTATTATTCTGTTTATTATTAAGGTTTTAAAATATGGAAAAACTAACTTCAATGATAATGAATTTAAAAACTATTTTGTTAAGAAGATACTTTTAAGTGTTGTAATTATTTACTTTATAACAGTTAAAAGAGTAGATTGAATTTTAACAGATATTGATATCTGAATTGAACATTTCTTTGGGCTTACAAATATTCGATCACAAGTTGTAATAAATGCGTTTATAACAGTTAATTTTATTAAAATTGTTTTGTTATTCCTTGCAAATATACAAGTATGGTTTAAGGATTCAGTGTTATAAGTGTTAATAAATATTGAATTGTGTTAACAACAATAACAATGTACAACAGTGTTAGTAACACTGATATATCAATTTCATGAAAGATAAGAAAATTTTTTAACCTTTTTGAAATGAAGTAATACAAATATAGAGGCATAACATAATTAAAAATCTGGAGTGGCCTACACTCAACTTTACTATAGGTAAACTTAATATAAAACTTCTTGTGTATATAATATATAATGTCTCATTCAAGCATAATATAATCGTCTAAATGGGAGATGTTTATTAGTCTTTCATTCCTGAGGTAGTACAGATAGTGATTGATCCACTTATCTGTAAGATAAGTAAGATAACTTACTTTTTTATCTTTATAAAAAAGATAAGCCTTTTTTGTATGTCACACAATCATTAGTTTAACTACAGCAGTAATAACATTATGAAAAGCCAAAGTGAAAATTTGCTTATACGAAATAATCTCCTACAAGAGAGCATGGCTTTTGTTCCAATCTCTTACATAGTTTATCTGACCTCCTTCTACATTTAATAATTGAGACAAATTTTCCCATTTAGAACTTGAAAATGTTTTATGTATTTTAAAAACATTACAAAGTTTTTGTCTGAAATGTCAAAAACATGTAAGAAGAAATGTCGTTTTCAGATAATTTTTAATTAAAGATGTAGGATAATTTCATATATTATTTTTAAAATAATTTTTTTAAAAATTCTTAAAAAATAATTTTTAAAGAATTAAAATTTCTGTAATTCTATTAAAGAATATTATTTCTTCATGTCCATTCTGAGGTCCATTCAGGTCTTCATGTCAATTCTGGTTAGTTTTGCTACTTTTTTACTTTTTTCATTCATACTCGTAAGTTCTACATTTCTGGTCTTTTATCAAATTATTATGTTGGGAATTTTATGGCATGCTAGAGTTTTTTAAAAACTCGCTTTTCTTTTCCTTAGTCAAAAATCATAAAAAACCAATTTACTCTGAGCGAATGTTATTTTTTCCCACGTGCTGTACTCTGTTATAAGTTTGCTGTAAATGTATACTGAGAAAAATTATCTTTGTAATTAGTCAGTCACCTTTGCATTCTTAAATCAAGTTCAAAGCCGAATTTCCTGTATAATTTTAAATTTAAAAGCTGGAAGCTTGAAATTTTTAAAAATAATGGTATGAACTATTAAACTAGAACAGTGAAAAAACTGGAAATTAGACAAAAACATAGAAGCCCTTCTATAGGACGAAAAAGTTTATTCTAAAAACTTCAATATCACCCAATAATAATGTCATTCATAAAAGTAAAAAAATCAGCATCTGATATTAAGCTTTGTAGAATGGTGCAACATATAGATCAATTAGAACATTTTGTTAGACAAACCCATCATACCATGAAAAGAATCAGAAATTATATGTTTGTATGCTCTATTGTCGTTGAGTTTTATATATTTTATTCTTCTTGCATATCATATAAGTCGTTAAATCATTTAAACATTTTCATTATACCTCTAAACATTATATTATTTTGGTGACTTCACTGAAAAAAATTCTGTCAATGTAAACAATGTAAAAAAATATTAAAAATTCGACTAGTATAACAGTTTTTATCACTTTATTGCTCTTTTTAGGTACATTTTTGGTCAAATTTTAATGATTTTTTAATGAGCAGTTTAGCGTCAAAAAAAATTTTCTGAAAACATAAATCGTACTTTAACGCCCCTTCGGCGAATGTAATTTTGAAAAAAATTGTCTCAAATCATTCTCCATTTAATGTTTTATTTTTAAATCTATGCATACTGTTAGTGCCACAGAGGTTAGTAAATAAGATATAAATAAGCAATGGCTGCATCATCAATGGGACTAATTAGTCCCATTGATAATGCAGCCATTGGAAACCGGTCGGGCGACTTCACCAGCGATAGAAGAGGTATGACGGTTGATAATAATGCTTTATTTTTAGCATAGTTTCATTTTGATCCGTCAAACGGCATGGCTTGTATAGCTCTCACAAGCTTTGAGATTGAATTATAAGTCAAAATTTATACATTTTATTAAAAAAAAATATTTCCCGTTGTTCAAAATTCTGAATACATTTTTCGTTTATTGCATTTGTAACCTCAAAGATAATGCCAAACTTTCAAAACTCTAGAGGTAGCAGTTTAAGAGAAAAAAATGTTTTCTAAAATCCGGTTTTTGGAAAAAAAAGTGACTTTCCTGTCATGCATAATTCTTCCCAAACAATAGGGATCATCTACACTATGGGGCCTATTTTTGTGCAAAATATCAACTTGATCCATCAAAGATTCTGGACCGTAGCGTGGTAACAAGCAATGCTAACACACTCACCCACCCACCCACACATACACACAGACATCATCGTGAAAACATGATGAAATGACATCTGGGACCTCAAATAATATAATTCCGTCAAAATCTGGAGATAGAATTTTTTCACGATCACTATACTCTACTTATAGCAAAGTACTAATATTTATAAATATTATTTATATTATAAAGTATAAAATATAATTTTTTTTAATTTTTGATTATTTCAATTTGCAATTTGATAAAATCGAAACTGTTCGATTTTATGCATGTTTGATGGCAACAACATTTAATGGGGTCAAATATTACTACAACATTTCTATCAAGTAATTAGAGGTAGTTCGTTTTTTTAGTAATCCGGCTACAATAAAAGTTTTAACTCTTTTAAGGCTTTGAGATAAATGTATAATGGTATTAAAAATGATTCATGCTTCTCTTATTATTTTTTATTACACCATAAAATCATAATTGTATTTTGAAGTTGTTTTTTGATAACACAAACTTTTTGGTATTCTTTGCAATGAAAACTTCTACAAAACAACTAAATTAATAACAATAATGATTTTTTTTGTATTGCATGAGAAAACTATATATTTTTTTTATAGTTAAATATGAGGTGTAGTATTTTTTAAATAGAAAAAAAGGAGAAAAAAAATTAATGTCTCAGATTTCAAAATAAAATTTGTATTAGAGAATAAAATTTAAATTTAACTTTAATTAAATTTGTTTCCAAGATTTCATTTTCCTTTTTGCTATTGATTTCATTTGTTTTAGTGGGAGTTACTATTTTTTTGGAAGATAAAAGAATAGAGTAATAAGTAAGGACTCACTTCAGAGATTAATTATGAAATCTTGTTTTACATATGCATAACAACTTCTAAACCACAGAAAGAAATTCATAAACGCCACTAAAATCTTTCAACCAAAACAACTGGTCTTTATCAATTTCACTCACACTGAAATAACTCAGATATCTTTTGTTTCAGACGTGACTCTACAAATAAAGTAATCAAATTCAATAAAATAATGAAGAAAGTCTGTCTTTCAACGTAGCTCGCATTGATTAAAAATACAGATTTATCATTAATTCGAATGATAATGATGTAACATTTAATCGTGTAATAGAGGTATTCCAAACTTTAGCATTGGCACATTTATTTTGTGTAGTCCCTGTTTATTTGTTTCTTTTGAAGCACAGAGTTTTTGAAATCAGGTTCAAAATATGAAATGGACTATAAAGTTTAAAGAACTCAAAAGTAGAATAAATGACTATCTTGTGAATAGGTAGAAAGGAAAAACACTTTGGGCCAAATTTACAAAACGCTTTTTTTGTAAATTGTAATACAAACTTTAGTGCTTGATATTGTAGTTGATATTCTTTCTTGGTATCTTTCCAAAACTTAATAAACAGTTTTTTTCTTTAATTTTGTTTTAAGACTTCAACAATTTTTATATATTTATAAATTGAAAGTTCAATCAATTTAGTGTATATGTTTTCTTTAATTTATATTATTTTTATTTTTTCTGTTAGTATGCATAACTTCCAGCTTTACTATTTCTGAGCGTATCTCAAAACAATCAGCTAAGTTGTACAGGTAGACATCCGATGTTAAATGGAATACTCCAAGTATGCCAGTTTTAATCGATTTGGGTCAGATCTTATTTTTGCCTACCAGTCATTTTCATTGGGAAGAATATGTATGTATGTTTTCTAATTTAGAATTAAAATAGTCTATTATATTATATAATTGATTCCATCGAAACTGCAAATAAAAATGTTGGACTGATACTTATAACTGAATTCAGGGAGAAGGTAGCACTTCTTAGCTCTGCCAATTTGGCATCTCTGGCTTTATTTTCATGATGGTGCAAGTAGAATTTGTTGAACACATTAATTCTAGATAGCTCTCCAATGACAAAATAAGTGTTACTACTAATATGACGAATACTTGTTTAGTATTCAGATCAGATTTTAAATGGATGCAAAAACGTTATTTTAACGTTACTTTAACGTTACTTTTTACGTTATTTTAAATGGATGCAAAAAAAAGGGGGGATACATTTTTGTACCAACGAAACTATAGTAATAGAAAATGAGAAAGAAATAAATGTTAATGAAAATAATCTAATGAAAACAGAAATAACAAACAGAGTGAGTCTCTGATGTAGAGCACTTGTTTTACTTGAAAGCTATGAGTCATTTTTCTGATTTTCTGACTGATTTAAAAGTCGATTTTTATATCACTTATATATAACATATCGAACGATTAAGAGAAAATAACATGGAGAAACAACAAAGAAAACCTCATTTATTTTTGATTGGATGGTGTGTTTCCGTGTTGTTTTCTGAATGAATGAAAAATTCTTTATTGAGGTCATGTACCCTAGAACCAACATCTAGAATACGACACAGGAACTCATTAGAACAGACTGTAGTGTGATGGTTGAAAACCTAACATTGAAAACCATTTTAGAACGGACAATAGCATACATTTTAACTCATTTTGACTTCAGTATTGACGAATGAGTATTTAACCTGACAATAAATATATATATGATTTTTATATATATATAACTATTTATAATTATATATAATAATGTTATATATACATTTATGCTATAACTGTATATGTATGTAGTTGTTTTTTATGATTAGTCCATATTTTCTTGATTGTTAAGAGAATTACCACTCTTTGTATTAAATTAGAGTTTTGTTCTTTAAGAATGAGTAAACTGTCTTTATCGTGGCTTCAAGAAAATGTTTAACACCAGCAAGAGAATTTAGCATCTTTAAATTTGAAATAACTCAGAATATATTTTCTAAATTTCTCCTTTGTTTCATTTTTTATCTTATCAACTTCTTTACTTGTATGAATGCATACTTACATCTGCTTTTGAAACATTTATATTTCTTTATAACTGTTTCATGGTTAAGCATTTATTTCTTTACTAATATTAGTTTTTACCACTTGGTAAACTTGTAATGTTTGATGAACATTTGCATATTAGAGGAGACAATGGATTACCTTTGGTTTGTGTCATAGATGAGTTTTTTTTTCAAGGATCTGTTAGAAAGCTACAACGTCTCGCGTTGATTCCTCAAGGGAATATTGCATCTCCCCAATGATTTTATATTGGGGATCTACCAGTCCAGATATGAACGCACAGCCACTGGCCTACCGTGGCCCTTACCAGGGCAGACTGTAAGTTTATGGACCAAGGGTCTATTGTGGAGACTGTTGTGTGCTGTTAACGACAGAAGTAGACTGATGAAAGAATGCAATAGACTAGACACTAAACAACAGATAATCCAGGTGCACGCCCAACCTGTACGACATAAACCGATTCCTGGGTCCAAATGAAAATGCTGCTTCACAGTATTTGAAATATTCCCACCCCTAGAGTTGATTATTTGTCCTCATTCATGTAGCTCTCTATTAAAAAAAATATTTCAGACTCCTAGGAAAATGTATATCGCCTGAAATTAGCCAAGCCGTTGTATTTATATTTTGAATTATTGGTATTAAAAATTTATGGATGTAACATTGTCCAGCACGCAATAAGAATTTCTTCAATTCTTACTTTAATTTGCTTTCTTTTGGTTTGTTTTAATTCTAAATTATTTGTCATTTAGAATTATAGAGATGTTTGCTCACTATAAATATTTAATCATTTACTAAATAATTAATAAGAAAATATTAATTTAATTAGTAATAATTTATTAAATAATTCATTATTTATATGAAAAGCAGGGCTTACCAATGCTTTTTTGAAGTAGAACACCTAGTAAACCTAAAATGTTAGCGAAATATTACCTATATTTTTAGGTAAAATTATAGAATGACAAAATTATTTAACTATGCGCTTTTCAAGTATCCCAGTTTTTTCAAACATCTTTAAATTAACTTTTATTTTTTCAATTAATTGATTTTTTTTAGCATTTTAGTTGTTAAACTTATAAAACCTGATTTAGCTTGTAATTATAGTAGGATACACAAGATTGTAGATTTTCAAGCTATTTACTTTGCAGGGTGCTCCATAAATATAATTTGAGAAACACTGATATATGATGAACGTCGGCGGTATGGTATTGAAAATATTTTCAAGCCCCAGGGATTATATTTATAATAAAATCGTTGTTGGTTGCTTTTTAGTTGAGAAGTTGTTTTACAAATAAAAATCAATAATAATGTTCTAAAAGCTTTTTTACTTTTTTTTTAAGGATAAAAATCGTGTTTTGAATTTCAGATAAAGTAAATTTGTCAGGTGTTTAAGATTGTGTATTAAGGTGACAAGAAATAAAAAGGGAATGGTTTGGTTGTGACACATATTCAAAACATACAAGTAATGGAGTCCCATGTTGGAGCGAGTTGAGCCCAATTTTCAAAGCCTCCCTGCTTTCAAAATAAATGCCAGACCTTGTTATTTCGGTTTCTTCACCCATGCTCTTTCGCGCCATTCCTTTTCTTATAACGACCTCTAATTACTTCTTACCCAACATATATCTCCTTTATTGTTTATATTCAACATAGCTACAGACTCGATTTAACTCACTATATCACTTTTCTAGCTGAAATTACCTTAATTTTTTTCATTTTAGACTCTTTATGAAGTTATTCATTGCTTGCGGTTCAGGCCTTGGCACAACCACAGCCCTCAGAACCAGACCCTGCCATTCCAGGCTATGCATATTGCATCCATTAAAACAACTCCCTTTCCGAGTTTTGTTCTCTCTTTAGTTATTTGTTTATATTAATTATTCCGCAGGGATATAAATTGTTCTCTTATTTTAAACCCTTAATTATAATTTATCAGAACACACCACCAATTTGTTGGCTTTATTTTATGTTGCTGAAAGTCGAATATTATAATAAAAGCAAATTCTTTTTAACTAAATTTTTACGGTTTTCATCTTTTATTACCTCTAGCATTTAGTTTTATGTTTTCATAATGATGTAATATCCGCTTATGTGTATATGTCATTCATGCGTTTGTTTATGTATGTGTATGCATGTGTGTGTCTGTGTATTTATGTGTGTGGGATGTAGTAGTTATAATTATAACTTGTATAATTATAACTGATTATAAGGGATTATACATCAGTTGTAATCAGTTATAATCTGATTATAACTGATTATAATCTGATTACAGCCTTATAATCAGTTATAATGTAATCATTATAACATTAACATTATTATTGATTACATTAATGCAATCAAACTGCAACTTCCTCTCTCTTTCTCCCTCTCTCTCAATGTTTTATTATATTTTCCTTTTCTGATCTAAGAAAGACGTCACGGCAACCTAACCTAACATAGCCTAAACCCACAACAATTTTTCATAAAATAATATTAAAATTAATAACGGATTTTTGAAAATATTCCCTTCTATGATATACATATTTGAAATCGTATCTTATTAGTTTATGAAACAATATGAAGGGAGAGAAAGAGAGTCAAAACAAATTTTGTTTGAAGGAAAGGCGTGTGATGTAAAGTTTGTAAAGCTCTGTCTTAGAGGATAATGAAACTCAGCTTTTGGATTTTGTCGTCTACCGCAGAGAATAGAACAAATTCGCTGCACTTAAATTTAGATTATTAGTTCAGCAATTGATTGACTCTAGTCTTTAATCAAAATTATATATTATTTTAATTGATATATATATATATATATATATAACAAATTCAATAATATATCAACCGTTGGATAGAATAGGTGTATAATAAAATCGGGATTCGGTCAATTTTCCAGGATCAAAATCAAACTCTCAATGCCGACGTTTTGGTTTTATTTAAAACCTTAAAAAAAGTCTGGTCCAAGTTTTTGACCAGTTAAGATGTTAGTTCACTAACTATCTATTGTTACTTCATTTTATATAATGTAAATTTCATCATTTTTCTAATTCAAAAATTCTGACTTCTGCCTATGAAAAAGGTTTTAAATAAAACCGAAACGTCGGCATTGAGAGTTTGATTTTGATCCTGGAAAATTGACCGAATCCCGATTTTATTATACACCTATATATATATATATATATATATATATATAATCTCACTGCATTTTCCATTTCAAACAAAGTTAATGTTACCAAAGAAATTTCATAATAAAATTCCCTTACATGTCTCAACTTTGAAGCTTTAAATTCTACCTCATAAGTTGTTCAAACAAACTTCAACTTTCTTACAACAAAAAGTTTCATTAAAATTATTTCCTGAAAGTTTGCTCGTAAATTACTAATTAATCAAAGAGATGGTGTTTCGTAATTTCTTACTGGTTTACGTCAACCAGTTTTCCTATCAAAGAATCAATTAATCTTTATGAAATATTAACAGAACTTTAAAAAATAACATCCTCTACTAGAAGACATAATGGTGATTAATATTGACAATAAACTTAGTGCATTAGTTGATGGTTTTCATAAAATGATTTTAATATAAATGTGGAATCAGGGATAAAAGAAATTAATGGAATTCATAACTATTTAAAGCCTGTTTTTGATAAATTAATACCTGAATACAAACTGTTATTTATATGAATAACTAATTCACCAAGGAGAGTTTGGGATGGGTGTGTGTTTGTGAAATTTGATAATTATGAACTTTGCAAACAGATTCAGTTGTTATTCAAATTGTGGATGTTAAACAATAGTGGATTTTTCCTCACTCACTCTTTCCTCGACTCTTTCTCTTTCTCTCACCCTGATGTGGACACACGCATGAAAACACAAATCAGATATATTCCAACAGTGTATGAATATTTGATATATATTACTAGAAAGAAGTTTTGTTTTTGTCAAAATTAATTTTTATTTAGTTACCTTTTCTTTTAATGAATAGTATAAACGAGTAGCTAATGTCGTATTAATAGGGTTATTTATAAAGATCAATATTTCAGTGCTTTGATTTTGATGACTGAATCAAGAGTAATATATCTTAACTATTAGCACGTAACACTAATTTGATTGATACAGATACTAAAAATACAATACATAAAACATACAGCACATATTTGTAAATATTATTTACAAAGAAAGTTTATAGTTTGCATTTTTCAGTTCAAGAAAACTTTTAGGAAACATTAATGCTTTTAGATTCAAAATTCATTATCGCGATTTCAAAGGAAATACGCACTTTAATACACGCTTCATAAGTGATCAATAATGGATTTGCAAATTGGTCTGTCAGTGCTTGTCTTTTTGTATGTATGTGTATGAGTAGGATATCTAAAAAGCTAAAAAAGTTACAAATTTTATATTTAAGTCACTTTTAGCCCGCAGATCGATGAGTGAAGTTAGTTAGTAATGCACTATTTTGTTATGGGTTACTTGAATTAAATAATTTTTGTTTTTTTTTGTGTTTTCATAAAAATACGTACAAAAAATTTTGATTTAATCTGTGATTCTTAATAAAATAACTATTAATAATAAAATAACTATAAATAGTATAATATGTTATTTAAATTAATAAAATTAATTTAAAAAGTATAATATAATTATTAAATAATGGGAATTAATCATATATTAAGAATTAATTTTATGATTAATGAATGGAAAAAGTAGTAAGCAGTTAAACTGTCTCAAAAAAGCTTATTCCAACTGAACTTAATTTCTTAAGAAAATAATAAATATTTAAATGAATGATTTAAAAATAAATGTTGAACATGTAACCAGGCATCGTCTTCTTAACTAACTCTTATTCAAGCTACAATTAATGTTATACCAAGAATAGGGACTTTCTTTTTTTCTGGCAGAGGTGGAATCTTTGAAGACATTCTATGTGAATGCTAGGCAATAGCCCGTAAGAGGTTAACGATTTTTGAAAAATTATACCTATTACTAATAGAAGTGAATGATACTTCTGGAAGAGAAATCATAAAGTTCAACAGGGGCATAACATGTAATATTGATCTTAAATTACCATGTTAGCTCACAGGAAACGTGCTTCCTTTTGGAGTGACAGATTCGGGGTTCAATACCAACTCTGTCCTCGATTTATTCACGCTATGAGTGAATAAATCTGAGTACCTCGTTCTTGGAAGAGGACGTTAAACCGTCGGTCCCGAGCCTGTACGATATCAGGTACTCGTTAAAGATCCCTACTCTAAATACAATTGAGTTAGGACTCCGAATAATGTTCGTGTTCATTGTTTCGTGCCACAAAAGGGTCAATGTTTGGCCTGTGGGTATTCTCTTGTGGAACTACTCATAACCTAACATAACTTAATATTAATTTTAGAAACTAGTAATATTCTATAGGACAGATATTGTTGCGGTGCATACATGTCCCATGATACACAGGCCCTCAGTTTAATAGCAATATTAACGCGTCAGACTGCTCTAGATCAGGCGCCCTTAAGGCCCCATGTGGCCTTTGAACCATGAAATGCGGCTTTCTGCGGTTTGTTGAGAAAAAAGTTATAAAGAATTACAATTATGGTAATAAAGGCAAACAATTCTGGCATTTAGGAAGAAAACGTATTCATGACTCATTACTTGCAAAGTCTAAGATTTTAGAAAACTATTTTCCTGATTTATCAAAGATATAAACGTAGACAATGAGGGCACTGCTGAGTCCTTTGAAAGATGTGAAACAGTTTTAGATACACTGATCTAGGAATGTAATGATAAATTGAAGGATGTTACAATATAGCTATTATATAACATTTTATAAGTGGCCCTTACTTTAAGGAAGGTAAGGCCTCTCCTCTACCAATCCTACTCCTACTCTACCAATCTACTCCTCTAGATCAATGACGTAGTTTGTGATAACTAATAATATGAATGCAACCACATTAAAACAATACCAAAACTCAATTGAGTTTGATATTAATTTCAGTTATAGTAAATAAGTGTAGAGCACTACAGATTTTTTTGGTGCTCTGTGTTAATTTCAAGCTTTTTATTATATAAATGAATAAATAACTAAACCGTTAAAAGTTTAAAATTTAAAATTTTACAAATGAGACAAAAAACTTTCTATCAGTTACTGTTTTCCTTACTAAAGAAAAGAAAATGAATTTTGATTCAAACAAATTCATATGATATATTTGTATATTTGGCCGAATAAATATTCATGTATATTTGTTTCGTGAGTATTTTTATTTCTTGTAGCATGAAATAATATCTCTACATCTACAAGTTAAAATATTTTATTTATGTAAAGCTAGAATAGGCTTTTTTTGATGTTGTGTAGTTTTTGAGAATTTTACATTTTTAACTCATAAGTCTTAGCAATATTTAAAAATTATAAATACCATTAGGAGATGAGAATACATTGCATTTCAAACTTAGCGATGTATTGTTTAAATGACCTAGTTCATGGCAGTGTTTAGCTTATTCTCTGTAGGAAACATTAAAACTGCTTCCCTTTCTGTAACCAATTTATATTCCTCTCAACATGAAATCCGTCCCTACTATTTACATACAAAAATGAGTTTTTAAATTACCATTTTGTTGTCATATGTGTTATTTTATCCAGAAAAAAAAAAGTCTAAAAGGAAATTGAAATAAAAGGCTGCATTCTGATGAGATCTTTTCAATGTATGATTTATGTACTGTCGTATAGTGACTGTAAACATTTGTATAAAGAGGAAAAAGTTGAAACAATACATGTATTGAGGTTAGTCAAGTTTGTTTAGTACTGGAAAGATTGGTTTATATATATACTTGACTCTGCAGATATGAAGCTACTCGTAGTAAAAAAAAAAGCTCAGAAGACACGCCAGAAAGACGAGAAAGAATTTAATATCTATAATACTCTATCAATTATGAATATGTAACATTTTTCTTCCATAGTGGTACGTTCTATTTAATATGAAATTGAGAAACATGAAATAATAACACTATTTCGTTATATTATATTCTCTATATAACAATATAAAAAAAAGTTTTTTTTTTATTTATAACGAAGTTAAGAAAGTATGTTCACTGAAAATTATTGCCTTTTGAATGGTGTGAAACTTCTTGATATAGCAATATTTGAGAAAACACAACATTTACATCAAACGTTTCTCATTTAAAGTTTAAGAATATCAGTTCGTGCTTCAAAGGCACTAATTGTCTCAATAAATTTATTCTGAGCAGCTATGTTACATCAGATATACAGTCGATTCCGGTTAATTGGGACACATCGGGACCGAGGCGTTTTGTCCCAATTAAGCGGCTGTCCCAATTAAACGAATTTCACTTTTTTTTGGAAATTCATTTGATTGGTTTTAGGAACAATGCCATTAAGCATTGGAAGGGGGAGGGGGGGGGGGGTTGTTTTGCCGCTGCACTGGCTCGGATGGAAAAGATAGCAAATGTGAACATGAGGCAGCTGCGGATTTTTAAAACACGGGTATCGGGTTCAGAAAGAAGCCGCCTTTCTGGCTTTCCCGGGATTTAGAAGGGACTGGTGTTTGTTTTGCCACTGCACCGGCTCGGTTAAACCGGAACTCAGTTAAAACATACTCGGTTAATCAGGACTCTACTGTACTAAAATCTTAAATTTACTGTCCCAATTAAACGGAATGTTGTCCCAATTAAACATACAAATTTACAATTGTAGTTCATAGTATGGTTTCCGTTCTTTGAGATTTGTCCCAAATAAGCGGCTGTCCCTGTTAAGTGGTGTCCCAATTAAGCGGAATCCACTGTATTAACAAAAAAAATGTTGTTTGAGTGATAATCATTTATTTTATTTAATATAGTTAATGGGTTAGTTCCACTGAGGTTAGTAATATTAGAATTAGTAGTAATACTGTCCGTCATACCTTGTAAATTCTGGTATACCTCGTAACTTACGAGGTATGACGGACAGTATTACTACTAATTCTAATTTATTTTATTGTTCTTGTTTGAAGCATGATTTTTTATTCAAGCAATGATATTTTTATCTACTTACAGTTAAAAGAGTACTGTTGGTATTTCTTTGGATCTGTTTTTTTTTCTTTTTTTGATTTTTCTTGTCCTATTTATATATCGTATAATTTAATAAAAGTATTTATTTACAATTTATCTTCGACTCAAAGAACGAGAACAGTTTTTGATTTTAAAAAAGTTGGTGTAAGTTAAGAAAGAGAGAGAGAGAGGAGAGAGAGAGAGAGAGAGAGAGAGAGAGAGAGAGAGAGAGAGAGAGAGAGAGAGAGAGAGAGAGAGAGAGAGAGAGAGGAGAGAGAGAGAGAGAGAGAGAGAAGAGAGAGAGAGAGAGAGAGAGAGAGAGAGAGAGAGAGAGAGAGAGAGAGAGAGAGAGAGAGAGAGAGAGAGAGAGAGAGAGAGAGAGAGAGAGAGAGAGAGAGAGAGAGAGAGAGAGAGAGAGAGAGAGAGAGAGAGAGAGAGAGAGAGAGAGAGAGAGAGAGAGAGAGAGAGAGAGAGAGAGAGAGAGAGAGAGAGGAGAGAGAGAGAGAGAGAGAGAGAGAGAGAGAGAGAGAGAGAGAGAGAGAGAGAGAGAGAGAGAGAGAGAGAGAGAGAGAGAGAGGAGAGAGAGAGAGAGAGAGAGAGAGAGAGAGAGAGAGAGAGAGAGAGAGAGAGAGAGAGGAGAGAGAGAGAGAGAGAGTGAGGGGAGGAAGACAGAGTGGTGGATATTAAAAATATTGTTTCATAGTGAAAGAGATAACGAGAAATGCATGCAAAACTAAAAGATTGTATTGGTGAATATACACAAAGGTCAGTGACGAGGGTCACTATATGTCCCTTTCCTTTTAGGAGTTCCCTTACACCGAAGGGATAATGGGCAGACATGGAATGTATCTAGAAAACACTTCCTTTTGCCTACTCACGTGGATTACTTCTTCGTTGACCTTTCAACTATTAAGAGAGTAGTCTTTAAGGTCTTTAAGAGCTTTTAATTAAAGCAAGTAGTTTTCAGAATCATCTAAGTAATTTGTAATTTAAACTTTTCTTTTATTAGATAAATATTTCATTAAAATGTTGTAAAAAAGAAACCTTAATCTATCCAGTAAAAATGGAAAACCACCAATTGTAATATTTCTTTGGAAATTATTTTATCTTATTTGATTCGAACCTCAAACACAAAGACTTGTATATACACAGGTGAACGTTCTTGCGTGAGAGACTGATACAGGGATGGGGGTGGGGGGGGGGGGGGTCGTCGGGGGATAAAGAAAGATGTTATTTAGATTTATTTCATATAAAACAGATGAATAAATTAAATCCGATACTCTGTGTAATGTGAAACTTTAAATGTAATTAAATTTCGAATGAATGAAGTCTTTTGATTTTTTACAAATCTTTCGTTTCTTATGTCATTTTATGATAACATAATAGATTCATCATTAATGTATATAGACGGCGATGTTTCTGGTGTATGTATGTGATTAGTAGGTTGGACATGCATGACGTGGATATCAACCAGCATAGTGGTGAATTATCGATGATAATAATAACAGTTGATAAACGAATTACAATACTGCGGTATCAATGGTTAAAAAACGTTTTTAGTATTGTTAGTGAGTAATCAAATAAGAATTATTTATCACCTTAAAGTATATATAATTTAATTAAAAAATATTCACTGTTGTAGTAAAACGATCTCTGAGAACTTGGATTAATCTATCATTTTTAATTTGCATATGGGTGGACAGTAAATTATAACACTTGTTTAGAGATTACGTATACATACAACTAAATGCATTAATACAATTATTACTTTTCCAATTAAATTTTATAGTAAACAATAATATAAAAGCATTAAATTTTATTAACGAAGGTGTTCAAAATGGTTTCCTTCACGGTTTACACAGCTTGTGTAAAAGTCTAGCTGTTAGGCTTTGTCAATCTTTTCTGTACAAGCCTGTCTGCATATTCATTTCATGAAATACATTTCTTATTTTAAATCTTCAACACTTCTTAGATTTCTACCATAAACTTTGTCCTTGAGTTCTTCTCAAAAGGGAAACTCCATTAGGGTCACATCTGTGAACGTAATATAAAGGATTTTTGTATTATTGTTAAGAATCAAAATAATTTGTGAATGTGATAATTTTGTCACTGGATGATAATGCATATAGTTGGATGTATCACTGAATAAATATCATTTATTGTCCACCTACTTCTGGCTCACCCTGTATGTATTTGTAAAAAAAAAAAACAAATCGAAATATTATTAACCGTTTTGTAGTTAAATCTACAGTGTGCAAATATAAATGAATGAAGATTAGTTTGATGATAAGTTTGATGATGTTGATTAGTTTGATGATAAGTTTGGCAAAGTTGTGTGAAATGGTGTCCAGTCTGTGTTTGTTTATTATCAGTTTATTGATGCTAGCAATGTGGATCTGTTTATGCAAAATGAAGGTGTGGTGGAGAAGCAGATGGCGATAGTTTGAGTTTAGATAAATATTGGCTGAGGGCTGACAAATGTAAACAAAAGCTGGCTCATCGCTGATGAAATAGTCGAGCAGGGCAAATGGGACTCTCAAACTTCGCCGTGCTGCATTCTGCTACCTCACAGATCATCTCTACTATTAAGCTCCAACTCCTCATTCTGTCTAGTAGATGTCCTTTTATACACATTATCTCTAGCTTTTAATTTTTTAAAAATAAAATTTAAAATCCTCATAAAGATTGGTTTTAAAAATGTAGTTTTATTTTTTATAGTATAATTTATAGTTTTATACTATAGTTTTATATTATCTTATATATATTATATATATGTATGTAAGATATAAATAAAAGAAAAGTTGATCAGGACCCGGTCAGTTCTGCTTTAGCCCTCACCCAGTGAGTTCTTTAGTTGACTGTCGTCCCTCCGTCAATTCACTTCTTCTCCTGAGGACGACCGCCATTACGGTCAAAATATTGAAAAGTGAGTCTTTGTTGTGTTTCTGTTTATGTGTCACTGCTTATTTTAATTGTTATTTGTCCTGCCGGACCGTTTTTCGTTTATCATGGTATATATACGAGTATATATATATATATACTCTTTTTCGTTGGAAATACAATCCGAAACGAACAAATATAATTCAGTGTAGAAATCCTCTACCCCCATTTACATGAAGACAAAGGCTATTTTGCCTAGAAGACAAATGAGAGTATCAAGTAAAATAAAATCAATATCCGTAGCAGACAATAGAAAAAACCAACATCCACCACCAAAATAAAAAAAAAAACAAATGAGAAATAGAAACGGAACAGAAGTTCACTGCAATGTGAGGCTCATGTTTTCTGCCAATATTCTTTTATCACAGAGGGACTGCGCAATCTCTATACCCATTGGCAGAATAACGGAGGCTTCGCTGGGCAGCGGGTAACTGGAGCTTTCTAAGAACTGCACTCATGGACCTGCAACTCTACTCTTCTATTGGTCACCATCGTAACGAATCACACACACACACACACACACACACACACACACATATATATATATATATATATATATATAAAGTCTAATTAAATGTTCTGAGGCCTTTCACTTTATGCCATCAGAGAGTAAACAAAAGAAGAAAGAAGAAAGTAACTGGAAGGAAAATTTTGAAATAACTGAAGAAATTTAATACGCGTGGAATCCATGAATGCAGAAAAATCATAATTAAACACGGGATGCAACTAATTAAGTCTAAACCACAAAGAAAAAGAAAAGAAATAAATGCTATGAGGCCTTTCAGCTTATGTTGTCAGAGAGCAAACAGAGTAAGAAAAAAAGAAGGTAATTGTGATTTTTCTCCTTATATATATATATATATATATATATATATATATTAATAATCAACAATAACTCTTGATATAATATATGAATTACATAAACAAGTGGTATTTAATTCATATATATATATATATATATATATATATATATATATATATAGATTAGGTCTCCAACCGTCTCTGATCCAGTGCGCTTGGTTTCCCTCTCTTATCTCTCCTGAAGACGGTTCAAACCGAAAATTAGAGACTGTAAGTGTGTTCTTCTGATTTCTCTATGTTTCTTTGTTTATATTGAACTATATATATATAGATTAATTTATCACAATGAAACTAATTTGGGAGCAATGCTCTAAGGCACTCAAAGGCCTTTCGTCAACACATCGTGAGACAGCAAGTGAACTAAAAAATAATAAATACTTGTTAACCTGAATGTGTTTAACGATGATTACAACAGTAATCATATGATTACTGTTTCTTATGTGCATACAGTAATCATGTGACTAATTGAAATAAAGCAAATGAATTAATATTTGCTTCTTATGTCTTCGGAAAGAAGAAGAAATATTGTGGAAAGTGTACTGATAAAGAACTTTTATGAGAAATTAATGAACAATAGCCTAGGACTTTATAAATTGGATGAAGTTTTGATTAGCGGAATAATTAAACAGATGAAGACTTATTCATCGTTAAACACATTCAGGGTTACCAACAATTCTAGAAACTTCAATCAACCAGGTTAACAAGTATTTATTATTTTTAGTTCACTTGCTGTTTGACGATGTGTTGACGAAAGGCCTTAGAGCATTGCTTCCAAATTAGTTTCATCGTGGTAAATTAATCCATCTTTACATCAAGTGTTATTTTGATTATTATTCATATATATATATATATATATATATATATATATATATATAAAATCTAACAAATTAAATAGTGTGAAATCGGACATTCATTTTTTAAACGCATATATATATATATATATATAAACTTTAACAAATAGGAAAGAACACAGAAAGTCACTACAGAGCTCACTTCAATATTTCGACATCCGTCGTCATCAGGAAGAAGTGCGAAGTACTCGCCTTGAGAAACAAACTGCTACTCAACTATACTATATATATATATACTTATTTATATAACAAGATATTACAATAAAGAAGTGAAATAATATTCAATGTAAGAAATTACAAAAAAGATTTTTCGTTAAACCAAAACAAGTGGTCTTCATCTGCTCAGTCTGTATCAGTTGGAGTCTGATGATGACAGCTTTTTTTGGTTGAAAGATCTTAATGATTTTTAAATGTCTACTGTAGGTCCAAAAGCCTTCTTATAAAAAAGCAGGAACTCCCAGAGAATGCAAAAACATTGGTGTGAATATACTAATGATTAAAGCAAGTGTTTGATTGAATTTGAGGGTAAATTATTGTTTCTCGTTGCATACTTAGTACTTAGTGAAGGAAAGATTTTTTGATAAAACTCTCAGTTTATAGAATAAAAGTAACATACAGACTTTATTAAGCTGTTTTTAAAAACCATTTCTACAACTTTGTATTTCGAAAAAAAAAAAGTTTTACATGTTTATATGATTACTATTACTGTTAAACTAAGCAAACTCATGTGTATTTTTTTTACAAACAAAACTATGTTTTCCGTAACATTTAAACTTACTTTCAGAAAGTAGTAAAGGCATGTAAGATTCTAAAGGAGAGATTTAATGAAGCTATGTGCTCTGAACGAAGTTAAGCAGATAACATTTTTATAACATTAATTGAGAAAGTTTGTGTTTTAAATGTAAAAGTTTTCTCCAGCGTCGGGAATCATATGTTATACGCTTTTAGAGCTAAGTAAGAAGGCAAGATGTATTTATTTTTTAACTGGCATCCTTGTTAGTTGTTGATTATTTTTAATGGGGCTACTGTCTAATAACTGAAATCGTCCACACTATTACTATCCTTAATCTTAAGTGTAGAGTGGATATTATTTTCTACACAGAAAAATTTTAGAGATTCACAATTCTTCCCTTTATTCTGACATTCTACTCAAGATGACATGGTGCCAAAAATTGTATAAAAATTTGAATTTATTTTCACTTAGGCATATTGATAATCAAAATAAATATGATTTATATAAAAATATTGATATATTCTTAATTTTGCTGTATTCTTCAGGATGATTAGATAAGGCTGTGTATATATATGCACAATTTATAAGCACACCACAACTTAACACAGTTTGGTCAATCTCAATGAAATGAAACCTAATATAAATTTTGTGATAGAAATGAACCTATTGTTTTTGTCGTTAACATGTAATTCTGGTAAGAGAATTACTGTGGTAACAAGTTTCCTTAATGCCAAATTTTCTTTACAATTTTTTTTTTTTTTCTAACTTTTTACTGAGAACAAAAACTTACCATTTCTGGTATATATATTATGTGATATGAAACTAATAAAGACAGCATTTCCTATTTGATATCATTTACGAAGACAAATTCAAATGATTCTATGAAAAAAGTGTTAGTTTCTTTATTATTAATTTTTACATTTTTCGTTAAGTTTTATTGACTCTTCTAAGTAGACCAAAAGAAGTTGACGATATAATTATCTGTACAAGTTGTACTTAACCTAACTGATAACACATCAGCTTGTAACGCCTGTTCTTTTTATTCAGTTTAATTACTTGATTAATAATGTATTTTAACTAGTAGCCCACTCTGGCTTTGCCTGGGTGAAAATAAAAATAATATCAATAATTATATTAACAATTTATTTTGTTTAATACGCAAGTATTAGAATAATATTTTTCAAATAATAGTCCTAGCCATGGTACAGAATGAGATGTAATCATTCAGGGTTATAAAAGGACTGTGACACACAGGAATTGCTTTTGTAGAGGTTGTACTTACTTCTTGCGGAGGCAGACCATAGCCGAAGAATGCTGTACTAAGAATGCAAGGTATCACTAGAAACTCTACCCTGAAAAAACAAATATCTCTTTACTTGAATATGACTTGGTCAGAGAGGAGGATGCCATATTAAGAATAGAGTAAGTTTCCGAGTTGGTGTTTAATTGTCAGTTACTAGTGGGATGTAATTGTATTCGTAAGAGGTAATAAATGATATCGAGAATGAATTTTAGTAAAGGTTAATGGGTGTTATCGAGAGTGAGTATTACTGTGAGTGATTGAGTTATATCGAGAGTGAATATTCGTGAGTGGTAATAAGTGATATCGAGAGTGAGTATTACTGTGAGTGATTGAGTTATATCGAGAGTGAATATTCGTGAGTGGTAATAAGTGATATCGAGAGTGAGTATTACTGTGAGTGATTGAGCTATATCGAGAGTGAATATTCGTCAGTGGTAATAAGTGATATCGAGAGTGAGTATTACTGAGAGTGATCCAGTTATATCGACAGTGAATATTAGTGAGTGGTAATAAGTGATATCGAGAGTGAGTATTACTGTGAGTGATTGAGTCACATCGACAGTGAATATTCGTGAGTGGTAATAAGTGATATCGAGAGTGAGTATTACTGTGAGTGATCCAGTTATATCGACAGTGAATATTAGTGAGTGGTAATAAGTGATATCGAGAGTGAGTATTACTGTGAGTGATTGAGTTATATCGAGAGTGAATATTCGTGAGTGGTAATAAGTGATATCGAGAGTGAGTATTACTGTGAGTGATTGAGTTATATCGAGAGTGAATATTCGTGAGTGGTAATAAGTGATATCGAGAGCGAGTATTACTGTGAGTGATTGAGCTATATCGAGAGTGAATATTCGTCAGTGGTAATAAGTGATATCGAGAGTGAGTATTACTGTGAGTGATTGAGTTATATCGAGAGTGAATATTCGTGAGTGGTAATAAGTGATATCGAGAGTGAGTATTACTGTGAGTGATTGAGTTATATCGAGAGTGAATATTCGTGAGTGGTAATAAGTGATATCGAGAGTGAGTATTACTGTGAGTGATTGGGTTATATCGAGTGTGAATTTGAGTTCAAGTGAAACAGTGAGATCGAGAATAACTGTGAAACTGAATGTTTGCTTAATTGATATTTATTTACAATCAATTACAATAAATTTTTATTCACCATTTCTGTTTGTATTGTATAATATAGTAAATTAAAATTTATATAGTCGTGCATATAATGTTTTATAATCAACCAGTATAAGATTATGATTCAATCGAATCGTAATTTATGTGTTCTTTAATAATAATAATTATAATATAAGCATAATAATACTTTATACGAGATCAATAATGTTATTCATAACTTCAATTTTATTACTTTAAAATTATCTAAAAGAAAAAATTAAAAATTAAGCTATGGCATTTTATTTGTGTTTTGAGAGAAGGTAAATCTGTGCTCCAAGCTTGTGCTTTTTCGGCTGCTAGTTATAAACCCTTAATCTAATGAACTTGAGTAAAGTAAAACTTAATTATCCCGATATTGGCTTGCACATAACCATTCTTGGTTGACAGTGAATATTCGTGGGTGGTAATAAATGATATCGAGAATGACTTCTAGCGAGGGTTAATGAGTGATATCGAGAGTGAGTATTACAACCCCTAGAACAACACCAAAGGTGAAAGGATGCAAGTGTTGTCGCTGTACACAAAAACAAACCTTTCATATGTTGACAAAATAGTTTTCGACCAATATATAAATATATATTTGTCTTAGATAGTCTGTAAATTATTCATTATAAACAGGGACGCTATTTTTCCGTTATATTTACGTGTATTTCAATAATGTTGAGTACTTAATGATAGTATAGTTCAAGATATTTAAAATAAATGAACAACTATTATGTGTGGTGAATTGTTAGTTAAATTCACAATTATATTTTGCTGTATTGCTGGGATATGGTTCAAAAAATAAAAAAGATAACAAATGTACTTAAACGTTTTTCCTTGTTTTCATACTTTTGCATCAAAAGTGGTTGATTCATCGGTTATTATCAGTCTACTAAGAGATTACTTTTATAAGCAGAAGTGATAGATAAACAGCATTCATATTGTGCGACATTAAAAGTGTCTTTAATCTTCTTATATGTAACAACAAAAACCGAGATAATTTTAATATAAAAAAAATCTACTATTTTAATGAAGGATCTTCATATTATCATTATAACAAAAAATTAATAATTGTAATAGAATAATAGGACAAAGTACAAAAAATAGAACTTTGAAGTTCTTAATTTCAGTGTAATATTTCCTTTTTCAATATTTTGAATTCGTTCAACCTTTATTATATAAATTAGAGGCCTGCTTGGTTAAGTAGCAACGTTCTCACATAAAGACTGGTAGATCCAGGGTTCGATACCCACTCTGGCCCTAGATTTATTTCCGTAGGGGGTGAATCAATCTGAGTACTTTATCCTTTGGGGATGACGTTAAGCTGTCGATACCGAGAATGTACGATGTCAGGTACTCGATAAAGATTATTAGTTGAAATATACTTGAGTTAGGCAAAATGTAGGACTCTCAATGGGAAATATTAATTGTGTTGAGTCACAAAGAGCCAATGTTTGGTCCATCTGTGTTTTCTTATGAGACTGCAACCTAACCTAACCTAACATGCAAATTAATATTAAAACAACACTTAAAAAAAGTAAACATTATTATTCTAGACTCATCAGATGAATGAGTGAATGTTCTAGAATTTTTATAGAAAAGTATGAAAAATTCCTTTTTCTGGTTTTATTGTTATATAAATATAATAGGTTATTTTACCATACCAAAAGCTACCATATATGTTTGTCAAACGGCATTATGATTCAAAAGTTTTGGTATGTAGAGTATTCAGAACATTATGTTTAGACATGGACCAAGTTTTAGGCAGGTGATAGTTTTTTAAACAGTGCATTCCAGCTAATATTGCAATATCACTTTCAGTTAACGATAAGTCATTAAGTACACCAAAGTCCTTAATTAGGTTTGTTTTCTTAAGATAATAATTATATCAGTTAAGTGTTTTATTATTAATTATAATATATAGATTAAGATATATTTATGTACATTTAATTCTAAATTATTTAGAACACACCATTCAGCTAATGAATCAAGATTCACTTTCGATGTTTATTGATCAATAGATGATTTTAATTAGGAAAAATATTCCCCTAGAAATAGATGAAATATGATTAGCATATAGAAGGAACAATTTTGTTTTATTCTGGTTTTCAACATAGTTTAAGTAGTAATGGAGTGATTAAGCGCCTCTACTATGGAATGAGGCTATTGCCTCTAACACTCAACTCCGACTTTCGGCCTTCACGAGGCTATCCTGTTAACCTGCTATATGCAGGGACAAACGAAAGAAGAGGAGAAGGTGATCAGGGACTGGGCCTGACCACCTTCGTTTCACAATCTTCCTAATCCCCAAATCCCCTCCTTTTATCCCAGCCACAATCTAAGGTGTTATGCGATCCGTGCCGTAGGATGGATGATACAGGGGTTACTGTATTATGAACGAAGCATCAAGGGTACCAGGCGACCCCCTTGAGTAAATAGCCTTACTCCGGTATGCGGTGGTCTGCTGGAGTGAACAAAATACCACCGATAGAGAAACAGGCATTTTCCCCTGAAAGATACTAAGAAGAAGGAAGTCCGGAGACTATCCTCCGGAAGTGCAGGGGGTCCAAAGCGCTAACTAGTAGGAGCCAGCCTCCCACAAGTGCACCTAAGGACCCAAAGAAGGAGAAAGGAAGTTACTTTCTCCCGAAACGTAGGGAGCCTGAATGGACACTATCAATGATGGTTTATGCAGATCCTGCAAAGAAGAGGAAGAAACACTGTTGCACCTGCTGGCTGACTAAAAAACAACTTTACTGCACAGATGTAGGTTCTTCGGGGCACTTAACAAAACCATAGAAAAACTTTTACCACTGGAACCAGCAAAAGTGCTGAGCTTCTTGAAGGCGTTGGAGCTAACTGCTGGGGTACTTTAGTACAGCAGAGGGAAGGTACAATAGTTTTTAAGACGCAGTGCTATAGTCACCCTCAAATAGTAATAATAATAATAATAATAAAAACATAGTTAACCTTCAAAATATTAGAAATGCATGTTACATAAAAAGAAAATAATAAATAATAATGTTACAGGTATTGCTAAAACAGGGACAGGTACTCTTTAAGAAGATGAAGAAATACCGTCGAATCCAGGACAGGTTGTACATTTTATAGTATTTAATTTAGTCTTAACTTCAGGTAACTGAATTACAAAACTATTTTGAGATATGTATGTATCATAGAGATATGTGTTCTGGCAAGGAGTTCTGAGTTCGTAGATGCTACAACAATAAAGAGCAAACCTGTTTGCACATTTCTCCAGTATCATTAGATTTATTATCAAGGAATATAAAGCCCGGAAAATGCCATTCATTCTAAATTTACAAAAAGTAAAACTCCTGAGTAAACATCCATCATGGTAAATTGGCAACATTGGAATAGCTTATTTTATGAAGTCAAATAATAATTTTTCTTCTCCTAAACTATTAACTTTTGATAATGACATATTCTTATTTAGTATAGAACTTAGAGTAAGACGAAAAAAACATAAGCTTTTGAAAAAAAAAGAAAATTGCTTTACCATTGAATCTAAAAGCTGATGATCAGGATACAAGTCACACTGATTGATGTACAATCAGGTATTTAAAAGAGATTAGTGTATACATGCTGTAGTGTTGTGCTTACACGAAAATTAAGTGTAGAGACACGAAAGAAATACATATTGAAATATAGACAGATAAACAAATTTTAAGTTCTCTGAATTAAGTCTTTATGATATCTGTTTGCATGAGCCTGAGTGGGTATTTATAAAAAGTTTTGAAATGCTCTCAAAAATGCTAGTAGTTTGACAAAACTTAATAACATTTGACAGTTAAATGGTTCTTTGTGCGGCTAACAACTGAACTGTTTTTGGGTAAAATGGAATACACTTTATCATATTTTATGGCAACGCGGGTAATTCATTCACTTACTTTTCTAGTTATTTCAAAACTTTAAATTCATATTAAATTGTGTCTCAATATAAATATTACATATTACTTGAAAAATCTTTATTAATTTCAATGCTTTAAGGGTATATACATAATACTTTAAAAATATGAAGTTCCTCTGTTGTTTACTCATTGTAACTGTTACTGTTGTTCCGCAAGTATACATCCAGATTTTATTTTACTTCAAAAGACTTTTACTGGATTGAAAATTATTAGGAAGTTTGCTTCCAAGAAAAAGTTTATTGAATGATAAAAAGATTATCCATCAATAACATTTACAATACTTTTATATTTATATTATAAAACAATAATTACATGAATCCATTATTATTGTCGCAACAAATTATATCTCCACTTAAAAACTGTAGGAATAAAGCATCTATCATAATTAAAAAATTGAATGATTCTAAACATTTAAATATGGTATTCTTTTTTATGGTTAGTTCTGTTTATCGTATACCTTTAAAACCTGGTAGTTGTTAAATTATTCATACAATCGTAATTTCTAATGGTTACTCAGTCTCCACTTATCTTTAAAGTATCTACTTTTATTTGTATTTTTTTTATAATCATACGTTTTTGCTTTTGTGATATCTCAATATTCATATATATCACACTATGCACTGGGAATATAATCTACCCAGCTCCGTCACGTTACTTTATGAGCTTGAAGAGTCGCATGTTCTCTCCTTGTGGTTTTTTTCACTGACTCATCTCTATCAGTATGCTTGTTTTTTTAAACTACACTTATATTTATGGGTTGTTTATTATTAGCCCTTCTTTATTTTTAATTTACATTTATATGTATTAATTTTTGTTATATCCTTCTTGGGATCAGGCTAGCTCAGTGGTTTCGTGCTCGCCTCTGATCTGATAGGACCGGGGTTTGATCCCATCTGGCCCTCGATTTATTCATGCGGGAGGTGAATAAATCTGAGCACGTCGTCCCTCGGAGAAGGACGTTAAACTGTTGGTTCCGAGCCTGTACGATGTCAGGTACTCGTTAAAGATCCCTACTCTAAATACATTTGAGTTAGGCAAAATTTAGGACTCCCACTGTAGAATCAATCTTCATTGTGTGGTATCACAAAGGACCAATGCTCGGCCTAAGTGTGTTCCCTTGTGGAACTGCCACTGCAAACTAACCTAACCTAACCTATATCCTACTTTATTTTTTCCCCTTTCCCCTCCCTCGTATGTTGGCATCACTGGTACTATACTATACTAGTAATATAATGAAGAAATTATTCAGAGTTTTTTCAAATGTTTTCCGTTTATGATAACGATTTGTTGAAATATTAAAATAAGTAGTACCAGTTCATTTAGTTATGTTCTTTCTATGATACTTCGACATATGAATAGAAGTTTAAAACAGGTATATGGACGCATACCACAGTCCATATTTCAAACGGTTGTTTTTTTTTTGTCATAAAAAGCTTGAAGACGAAGAAAGAGATTGTGATCTCCTTCAGGTAACTTAACAAAAGCGACCAGAAGTAGTTCAAGATTTTCCAAAGAAACAGTCGCGGTACGCATATTGACTTTTGAAACTTTTGAGACAATATGTGAAACTAAGCAAAAAGTTGTAATATAAAAGGTAAGAACCAAGGACATTACAAATAAGGACATCACTTATAAAATTTAATAAGCAAAAACGTATAAAATATAAGTAAGTATACATTATAAATATGAAGTATATAAACTATATATTTATATAAAGTATAAATAATATTAAATATATGCATATCGTTAGTACCACAGAGGATAGTAAGCATAATATTAGTACATAAATCTATCTTACCTCGTAAATAGTTATAGTCGTCGGATCGATTTTACATGTGGATCTAGTGAAGTCCTACTTAAATATGCACTACGTGCGAAACCGTCTGGACGACTACAGCAACTATTTAAAAATTAAGACAAATTTATGTAATAATAAATATGGAGAATTTTTCTGCTATAGCAGATGGAAAACAAATATTGCAAGGCTGTTTTCCTTTATTTTTGTGATGGAACATTTTTGTTTATATATAAATCAAAGAAATTAGCACAAAATCGATAGAAATATGAAAAATTCCAAGGCCTTTTGAGTTAGCTCGTTGTCAAAGAACTGAAAAATAGGGGAGGCTGAAAGGTAGAAATTGGAAGAAAAAGGAAATGGTTAGGGTGGGAGGTGGAGGGCAGATCAGTAACCTTCCCTAATGTGTTTATATTACCTGACTGATAGACCTTCGTTAGCTCTGACCCAGGCCATCTAAAGCTTTCTTCACTTTTCATCTTTTTAAATTCCCTTTTTTAATCCATTTCTTTTCAATAATTAAATACAATCTAAATGTAATGAAAAGTGGATAAGATTTTTATTCCCTTTTAAATTAGTATACACCCAATCTTATCAGCATTGGAAAGTTCATGGATTTAAAAGAACAAATACACACATGCATACATACATATTCAGTGTTCAAACACAAAATACTCATGCACACGCAATAATGAACTTAATTTGTTTGTATGTTTGTGGGTTTATCGTATGATAGTGTGTGTGTCTGGGTAGATATCTTAAAAAGGTTTAGCTATTTTTATTATAAAGATCCACTGTCTTACATAGAAAATTTTCCTCACGCCTCGACCTGTTTCAAAAGTCACCTATTCTCAAGAACAAAACCAACAATTCACTAATCAAAACTCAATAATTAATTGATAAAAGTAACGATGAAAAAAAAACTGAAACCTCACAATTGAAATAAATGCTAATTTTGAAATAAAAAAGGCTATTAAGGACTGCTGAACTTGGTTTAAACATAATTTATATAAGCTAATCTCTATGAACCGCAATACAATGCATTTAAGATAACAAATAGACAATTTAAGACCTGTCATAGATGACAAACCAGCTCCCACTTATAAATATGAAAGTAACAGTTAATATATTATATTTTTAAAATAATACTATCTACGACATCTGTGATACTAGTAATTATATTTTGTTTCAAGTAAATGATTACATATACTTAATGATTCATTACTTGTTCAATGTGTGGTATTTACTCATATTGAGGGATTTCAAATATTACTCATCCAAAGAAAAAAAAAGTTTAATATGAAAACAAACTACTTGTTTTGAACACTTAGTGTTCTTCTTCAGCTTTGCATCTGCACTCTTGAGATGTCAATCTACGCGAGTGACCTAGGAAAAACTGATCCAGGTGCAAATGTAAACTTGAAGAACATAAAGTATTCGAAACTCATTGTTAGTTTTTATATTTTTTTTTTATGTAGAGACAAAAATCATTCAAATAAATTACTTTATATCACTATGGAAGATGGAAAAGTACTTGAAATATAAAGAAAGGTATTTAAAATGGTGATTTAACTGACCAGATGGCGTCTTGTCGGCAATTGCAAATCATGCTGTTCATCTTGCGGACCTGGAAGGTTATGTAAATGGTCATCAGAGGGAATGAGACTTTCCTGATGACGCAGTAGACAGTGGACCAGTCGAAGTCATCTAAGAAGATGATGTCGACTAATCGAGTGAACCAAAGCAGGGTGAACATTCCCTGCGACTTCGCTGAGAAACCTGAAACAATTAATTGCCTTTCTTTTTCAACACTTTTACAAAAAATATTCTAAAATTTATAATTTCCTCCTAGTTTATACATATTTCAGTGTAACATGTCATTAAAACACGAGACCCTTCTCTTATTTTCATTTACCTATTAATGTTTTATCTTATAAGAAGAAGAGTAAATAAGCATTCCTCTGGATAAGCAATGGCAACGTTTTTAATCAAAAGGTGTAAAGTAGTCTGTTTGGTATGAGTGTGTTACTGCATGTTCTGGCGTATATGGAATACTGAACAGGATGAGGGTTTAACTGGTGGCTCTAGAAGCCTTCAACAAAGAGGGAACATATTTTGAATACTTCTTTTATTAAATTCCCAGAATTAAACAGTTTTTTTACACTAAATTTTACTTTGATATTTTTTATTGATGAAGTAACTCTTTAAATTTATGAAAGCGTGCAATACATAATTGAAATCTAACCTATATTTATATATTATGTTTGTAAAGTCGCGTCTTGACTGACATAAAATAAAGACGTTATGTTACTGTTCAATAAGTTTCTTATTTAATCTTTTTGCATCAAGATTATTAAAATTTCATCAAAATTGAACTTTTAAAGTTGACAATGCTTCTTGGGTTGGACAAAAAAGTTACATTAGAGATTTTTAGAACTAAAATATTGTCACGTATAACACTGTTTAATCAGCTGGAATTAGTGCGGTAGGATGGAACTGTTTTTAAATCAGAATTCGATTGATAATCATGTATTAATTATTCTAATTTCAAAATGGGTTATGGAGGAGGGTTACATTAAGAGATAACTTGCTTAAAATTGCGATATCAAAATTATGAAGTTTTAAGAAATATATAATAAGATAAAAATGTTTGAAAAATTTTACAAAATTAGGTACACTTTTTAATGACCTTTCTATTGTTAAATACTAAAAGCATTGCTTTATTTTTGTTCATGGGTATATTTTTGTTAAAATATGGCTTGCTCTGCTCACAAATGAGTGATTTAGTGTTACTTAAATAAAAGAAAGGTTTTTCTATAAACAAATCTATTGATAATTATGCTATGGTAATTGAACTGTGATTTATATCATGGCGTACTAAAGGTAGTAATTGAAATGTATTACTAATGTTCTTTCACAGTTATTTTGCCAACAGTTTTCTAATATTTTGTTCATCTATCACGTGTCACCAGAATCTTTGCTCTTCTTTCATCTTTAGTAGTAGCTGTGCTTGTGCAGAGAGGATGTGGTAGAAAGGTTTACTTTAGATAGAAGTACATTTTACGGTAGCAGGGTACTATATTAGTTGACAGTGTTTATTTAATCTGACTTGTGAACTAGTGCTCTCATAGACTTGGTTGATGTTTCAATAGTTTCTTTTGATAAATCAGCGTATTTAAAATCTTTGATTGTTTTAAAACAAACTAAAACATCCAGGAGTCAAGATATCCTCACGAGTGACTTACGTTTTATATCTTGCGTTGATTGAATTTTTTTCAAGGGCTAATACCCCAGGTATGATGGGTTTAGACCGATTAGACAAACTCACCAAAGTAAAACTGCTCTTATTCATTTATTAATTACTATCTGCTTCAAAGGCTTTTATTAATGAGAAAATCCAAATAATCACTTCACTACTCAGCGTCAAACATAATTAACACTTTAGCTTTCTAATGACACTTCCAATACTGCAATAGTTGCTGTTTTTGGGTGTTGTCCGGTTGTATAGTATATTGGATTGGAATGATTAAATTGTTGTCCGGTCACAGGACAGTCTTCAAACTTTAACTGGACACACAAGTTATATTGAAGAAGTAATTTTTTTTTATTCTCAAGGATGTTAAGACAAACTAAGCAACAGTATACTACTTATAATGTTCTAAAAATCAGCTTATATTTCTATAGTTTCCTAGGCAGAGAAATAATATTTGAGCTGACCAAAAACCGGTAAATATTACTTTCTAAACAACAAAGTATCTTGCTTATGAAAATGCAACAAATTGGTTATATAAAAGAGAATTCTACTAGTATCAGTTTGTTGATTGATTTGAGAGCATACCTGTTAATTTTATGCTTCAGGTTGTAAATATGGTATGTGTTACGTATGCTGTTGTGACCAAGAATTAAACAAAGCTCAGTACGTTGACACGGGTATGATTGAATTGTTGTCCCGTCATAAGGCAGGCTTCAAACTTTGACTGGATACACAATCAGCACTGACAGAGGCTTCCCGTTATCGCCAACTAACTTGGTGAACTAAACAAACTGATGGTTAACAGAGTGTTTTTTCTTCTATTCTGATTTTTTTGAGGATGAATTTCATTTAAAAATGTATTCTAATGGTTTTCTAGTAATATTATGATTCCAATATTTGTAGCAGATAAACATAAAGTTGAATATCTGATTATTTTTATTTTATTTTACCATCTATTTTTTCGTAAACCAAAAATAATTCGTATGCCGAGTTATATCTGTATTAACTACTAATGAGCTGAAGCAGTTCTTGATTAGATATCTATTAGTTTGGAAATTTAACTGCAATAGAATGTAGGTGATGCATCATAGTATTACTGGTGAAATCGGACCACCAATCCATTATTATGAAGAGATTTCCTATTTAGGTGGAATTAACAGGCATTCATTAATCTTGGAGCTCTGCCTGTCAAGAATAGCCCTATGTTTGACAATGAGTTATAAACCGCAGGCATTTGAATCTTAGCAATTACACTGAATTATTAATGTCTCATTTTATTGCAGTTATATTTTTAGGTTTATATCAATATTCTACAGTTAGTACATTTACCATTTCATGGAATCATGATCATATTGAATACGAGTATTTCTGGTTGATACGATTTTATACGAGTATACTCGTATTTTGTGGTTGATACGGAATGTTATTGTTGTCGTCCTCGGAGAGAACTCAAAACTATCTGTACTAAGCCTGTACAATACCAACGACCAACAAATATATCCGTGCACTACAGTGCATGTCGTAACTAGCAGTTACAGACCGCATGCTTCTACTGCTTGTTTACTGTGCTACTATAACTTGGACTGTCAATAATTAATGTCAGATATTAAGTACTTCTGTACAGTAATGAGGTCGTATTCGCGGGTATGTGGTCTTTTTAGTCTTAGTTTTCAATGTTTTTAGACATGAGTTGGAAAAATAGTCAATGGATGAAGTAATTGTTCAGTGAGATTGAGGAAGGTCCGGTGGCAGGATTGAGAGCTGTACAAGGAGGTTTGGATGTGACAGTCTATGGATTCCATTTTCAAATCATGGTGAATATCCCCTTTCTGTACAATACGATGTTTTAACATTCGGTAAAAGTTTTTATCTTCTTATTTTGGGTAATGTAGAGTTTTGAATTCTTAATAGATTCAAGTTTAATATTTTTATCCAGCGTTAAAAATTAAATTTCTTTTCACAATACGGGTAGTTAGTTACATATATCATATAGTAATTTACATTTATGCAATTTTTTAATCTTGATTAACATATTGTTTCATTAAATACTGTATCATAACTGAAGTTACCTATATAACTTACTGCTAAATGATCTAAAGGCCTTCTTCAAGAGTCTTTTACACCATATACAAGTATTAGAATGCATCATCTGATGCTGTTGATAGAGTAATTTCAGTTTTGTACTTATTCTTCTTCTTCTTTTTTAGTTTCACTCTTATTTGTTATTCTTTACCTTTTTATAATTTTCTAATATTTATTTTATGCTAGATAAATATCCGAATGTGCCCCTTTGATTCTAACTCCTTCTACTTTCCCTAACTTCTCAGTGCATTTCGTATTCTGATCGGGTGTATTTGAGTCTATACTATTGGTTGCCAACCATCGAATGCCGGCTCACTGACTCTTGTCTGTTTCTATTTCATGACCGTTGAACTGTAAGTTAGAGATTCTTACTTACTCTTCAAGTATTCTTGTTTGATATATCCATGTGTGTCTTTAGTTATTTTAGATCTTCTTATGTATTTATATACTTATAATGAGATGTACAGCCAATCACATGACACATGAGTGTGTGAAAACATAGATATCTTCTACAAATTCTAGTTTATCTCCATAATTATTCATTCAAAGGATGATGATAATTTTTATCTCATCATTTCCAGATGATGATTGGTGGGTGATGCAAAATGATGAACTTTTTTTGTAAAAATTCATTAAAATAAGACGAATGTTAGAAAAACTAAAAAAAATATCTGTTTCACTAATAAACCCAGAGTTTTTTCAATTTTTATAGACATTTAAAAACTAAATATGAACCGTTCTTTGAAGAATTTGACTCCGAAACTGAAGAAATATAAATGAATGAAATTAATCATTTTTGTTTTATAGACATTTATATTTTCATTTTATTTATACAACGTCAAACCCTGTCTACGGAAGGATTGATGTATTTCTTACATGGTGAACTGTATGTTGCTTCCTCAAGAGTCAGAGGTTCCAACTGTCTGTTCTTCCATGCCCCTTAAAGACAGACAGCTAATGTGATGTATACAGAGGCACTTACTTAACACCGATAATAAATATATATTTTCCTATTCTATAATTTTTCTTATAATATTTTAAAATACTACCTATCATCTCTGAATATTTGTAAATCCCCGTAAAAGACGGGCACGTTTGTTAGCTGTATATAATTTCTAAAGAATGTGTAGAGTGTAGAGACAATATCTTAAAAAATGAATTTTGATAACGCCTTGAAAACTTGAAGGACATTTATTTAACGAAAACTCTTGGGCTTTACCTCAATAAACTCCAGATATATTCAATAGCAGGTTTGTGTATAAAGTCATTCTTAATTTAAGTTTTGTCAATCATTTAAATTATGCTTTTTCTTTTTGTAATCCATCTTCTATCCAAAGAATAACTCATTTATTAGTCATCTATTAGGTACAGAATAATATTTGCAGAACTTCACATTCACAGACAATTACTCTGATAAGATTTTGAATTGTACACACGCTATCGTATAATACTTAACAAAGAAACAAAAAAGTAACAAGTTATGATAACAGAATACTATCAGCACATTTCACTGATAATATTATCTTTATTCAAGTATCAAACCTTGCTCGAGTGACCTCGCGTTCCTGTAACCTTATCAGTATTTCATGGCATATCATTTAAATAATCTATATATATATATATTATATATATATATATATATATATATATATTATATATATATATTGAAATTAAACACACAATAAAACAATTGTTTTATTGTGGTGTTTAATTTCATATATTCTATCAAGAGTTATTGTTGATTATTAATCTTTCATATATATATATAGTTCAATATAGACAAAGAAACATAGAGAAATCAAAAGGAGACCCAACCTTCTGTATACACGAAGTCCTTCTGTATACAGACGATCTCCAACCGTCTCTGAAACAGTGCGCTTGGTTTCCCTCTCTTATCTCTCCTGAAGACGGTTCAAACAGAAAATTAGAGACTGTAAGTGTGCTCTTTTGATTTCTCTATTTTTCTTTGTCTATATTGAACTATTATCCGTGTTGGATCGTATTTCTAACGAAAAAGTATATATTTATATATACATATATATACAATAAATACAATATATATAAAAATATAATTTTTATCAGGACTCGGTTAGTTCTTCAGGTTTAAATTAAACTCTCAATGCCAACGCTTTGGTTTTTATTTAAAACCTTTTTCATAGGCCTACAAAACAGAAGAAATATATGAAATAATACATTCATGCATAAATAAAACATACGTGAAAAACGCAAAAAGTTACAAATAAGAAAATACAATAGGTTTTTTAACAAGTTAGTGAGAAAACTTACAGAAGTATATTCTCTCCCTAACTTGTTAAAATTCCTATTGTATTTTATTATTTGTAACTTTTTGCGTTTTTTACGTTATTTAATTTTTGAATGATTGTATTATTTCTGTTATTTCCTCCTTTTTGAAGGTCTATGAAAAATGTTTTAAACAAAAACCTAAATGTTGGCAATAAGAGGTTAATTTGAACCTGAAGACTGACCGAGTCCTGATAAAAATTTTGTTTTGTTTTTACTTCATTGTTGATACTTCTATCAATGTATATATGTATATGTCTTTATTGATTAACTAGACTACCCGTGACCCTTTGTGTCACTCAGAAATCATAACAATAGGTATTGAAATTAATTCACTGATCATGATTGACAGGGATAATTTTAATTATTGTTTCTTGTTATTAACACAGAAACTTGTGTTAATGGCACATTGTTCTTGGCACAGAAACAGATTCTTATATGACCCAAGCTTTTGATATAGTATTTTTAACATGATTCAAGGTATATACACATTAAGTATATTTAGCAAAATAAAAAAAAAATTAAAGGAAAAAAAATCACATATATTATCGTATAAATAAGTAAAACATCAATTCAAGTTATATATGCAGTGAAATGTATTTAAGACAAACAAAACTATAAATTGAAATATTAAATTTATTTATCTAACATAAAATAAAATTAATGAAAAGAATGTGTCTTTATAATGTTACCTCAGAACATTCGTATTTTATCTGACATTTGTGTTCAAGTATGTTTCTAAAATTAATCATTTTTAAACTCTAGATTAGTAGTTTATTATATATTTGTTACATTTAATTATAATACATTTCCACTACTGTCATCAGCGAGCACGCAAGCCTCTGGACTACTCTGGCTCCATGCCTTAATTTTATTACCAGTGTTTATATTTTACAAATTTTAAATTAATTTTTTTTTGTTACATTTATATGTAATACATTTTCACTACTATCATTGGTGAGCACGCAAGCGACTGGCTACCCTGGATCAATGTCTTTACTTAATTACTATTGTTTATATTATTCAAATTTTAAATTCAACAATTTTTTTTGTTATATTTATTTTTAATACATTTGTGCTACTGTCATCGGCGAGCACGCAAGCCAGTAGACTACCCTGGCTCCATGCCTTTAGTATATTACCAGTGTTTATATTACACAAATATTAAAAAAAGAAAAATATGTTACATTTTTATATCAGGGCTTCTTAAACTTTTTTCATTCACGACCCCATTTATGATTGTGAGTTTCCTGGCGACCCCATATAAATATAAAAGAATAACAAATAAATATTTTTTGATGATTTATTTATTAGGTAACAATATTCATATACATATGATAATAAATATTCCCACGCAGTCGCTGAGTGGTAAGTATTAAATTAAAATTAAAGGAAAAAATTTAATGAGATGTATGTGCCTGTTTTTTATTGTTTAACAATTAAATCTTGGTTGAATATTTGACACTGCTGGACGTAAGACCCTTCTACATTTTTTAGCGATGAGCGATATTGGAATTTAATGTGTTAAAGCTGCGAAAGTAACTTCACATAAATATGTGTTGTTGAATAGCAGAAGAACATTTAACGCCATATCAGCGATTTTAGAAAATTCAGTTCTAAATGTAACACATAAATGGTCCAATATCGCTGAAAAAAAAATATTTTTTTGCATTGAAACAGATGATTTCAATGGTTACTATGTTCGTCTTCATAGTGAACTGAATGCGAAAAAAAAGCACATTTCTCATGAAGATTAATATAGTTACAATCAAAATCATGGGTTTCAATGCAAATTCAAAGATATTTTTTTGTCAGCCATATTGTTTAATTTTGTTTATATGAAGTGTTACTCTCGTGGTGTGACTGCACAAATACATATCCAGATGTTATAAAATCGTGTATTTAAATATTTTACATTAAAATCTCACGCGACCCCAGAATTTTTCGACGCGACCCCCTTTGGGGTGGCGACCCATAGTTTAAGAAAGCCTGTTTTATATAATAAATTTCACAACTGTCGTGGGCAAGCACGCAAGACTTCTGCTACCCTGGCTCCAATTTTGGAAATATAGTGATAATTTTCTTTTATTTACCATTATTCAATTGATTTGTTACAACAGGTAAATTTTAAGATTCTAAACTGGCATCATAGTAAATACATCAGCATAATTTGGTTATCTCTGAAAGTAATAATGAATAGCGATTCACAAGGCTTTGTCATTGGTTTTTTGTTGTTTTCATTACTAGTATAGTTAGTGGATGCATATCTGTTCTCTGGTCTAAACATTTACGAACAGCAGTATTATCTGAATGTTGGTTCCATATTCAAAAGAAAATAATAAATTATCGTATATTAGGATATTTATAGTTAAAGAATGTATGTAATCTACGTTCTCAATTATAAAACGTTACCAGTCTGTTTGATATTGTCGGAATTCGAATGAGATGACATCGCTTGTATAGCCCTCACGTTATCTGAATATTCATTAATTTTGTTGAACTTTGTACCAAATGTTCAATCCTCTGAAATAAGGGTGATTTATTATTCTTGTTGATATGCAAATTTCTGAAGACATAGCATGAGGTTTTGATTAAATGCTAAGGTGTAAATATCACCGATGTAAGCCTAATTAAACTGAAGGTTTTTCGTGAATTTTATAGAGAACTAGTAGATGTGTCTTTCTTTAATGAGTATTTTAAAAAAGTTCTGTGATGATAAGTAGTATTTTAAAATATTATTAGAAATATTATAGAAGAGGTAAAAATATATTTATTAGCACTGTGTTAAGTAAGTGCCTCTGTATACATGACAATAACTGTCTGTCCTTCAGGTGCATGGAATAACACAGAGTTGGAACCTCTGACTCTTGAGCAAGCAACATACAGTTGATCATGTGAGTCTCACTCACTTCAATTCCTACAGTAGACAGGGTTTAGTCTTGCGTCTTATGTATCGTCAAAAAACACACAACTCTTTGAGTTTGTGTGTTTCTTTTCTCTGCATGTTACTCTTCTTCGATTTTGAACTCGTATTTTGTATTTTGTGCAGTTTGTACTGTTATTCTATTTTTAAGTGTTTATTAAGTTATAGAAAAACATAGAGAAATAACACTTTACTCGCTTCAATGTTTAGACAACAGAAGTACCAATGACACCTATCTGCTAGCTACTACTTTTCTCCTGAAGGAGATGGGTGTAGAATATTGAAGTAAGATATATCATTCTTTCTTTAAATCGTTCTTTTAAATGTTTAAATCCCTAATTTAATGTGTTTTCCACGTGAACTATTTGATTTGTTTGTATATATATATAACAGATTCAATAATATATCGACCGTTAGATAGAATAGGTGTGTACTCTAATCGGGGTTCGGTCAATTTTCCAGGATAAAAAATTAAACTCTCGTTGCCAACGTTTCGGTTTTATTTAAAACCTTTTTCATAGGCCTACAAACAAAGGATAATAAGAAATCACATATCAACACATATCAACAACAATTGTTGATATGTGATTTCTTATTATCCTTTGTTTGTAGGCCTATGAAAAAGGTTTTAAATAAAACCGAAACGTTGGCAACGAGAGTTTGATTTTTTATCCTGGAAATTGACCGAACCCCGATTAGAGAACACACGTATATATATGTTGACTGAATCAATACTATAGTATTGATCATCTATATTATATATTATACTATAGTAGTATAAATCATCTACTATAGTAATGTTCAAGTTTCTAGTTTTATGACTTTTGGTTCGTACATGAAATATTACTTTGATTTTAGACACAACCCTATATCACCTTCTCTATTACTTAGTGATTTTAGTCAGTATATTTTATTTTCAGATTGACAAATGAAATGACTGTTTAGTGGTTACTGCCATCATATTCTATCAAAGCATGTATCACAACAAAGTATTCTTGAAAATTAAGTCTACTATTTTTTAAATGAAAATTAATTAACTAGAATATACAAGATGTGTCTATTGTACGGTGATTGTTATGAAATCTGTCCACAGCGCGAGGAGATATCGAGGATTATACCATAATGCTTTATCTTTTACGTGCTTGGGTTTCCACTGTTTGTTCACACATAAACCCAAAACATTCATAATACAATATTTTCATAAGAGTTATCCAAACCATTAAATGATTTGGATACGAATCCAAATCATTTAATGGTTATTGTAAATGTGTAGATTTCTGGAACCTGTGTTTACAGTACCTATGCTTGCAGTTTATAGAAACAGATGTTCCCAAGGGGATGTGAGAATTCTACAGAAAAAAACAGTTCTTGGATTGACTTTCATGAAGTACGTATTCATACAATTTTTTATCTAAATATTCCTTAAATTTTATCATAAAAAAAAACTTTATCAAAATGTTTGAGAGATATATTAATTTTTCAAAATCCTATTTTGACTGCACAGAGCCTCTAAGGTAGGGAGGACAAGTAGAGGTAGCCTTTATTCAAGCCTCTTACCTTGAGCGGAGTTTTCAAGTTTGGTTTTAATAATGATGGTGGCCGAAGCGGCCAGGAAGAGAACATCTGCAGCCAAAAGGAATACATCGTGCCGACACATCTCCGCACTGACTGCCCCCCCAACCGCAGACCTTATCTCTTATCAAAGTAAACATCACACTATCTTCACTTTATTAATTGTCTTTCTTATTCTGCTTTCATAATTAAAGTAAACACTATATTTTCTATTTATATGCAGATTAGCTAGTTAGCTGGTTGTTTACATATTCGACAATCTGGTTTCATTGTCACAATACGGAATCATCTGCTTGAAGGAAGCTTTTTTAACTTCGTTTTTATGTCTGCATTCAATTTGAATCTTTTTAAAAAAACCTCTTTCAGAAAATTCATCGGTTAGTTGGACAATACGGCCATTGATGCTATTCAAAAATCTATTCAAACAAAAATGATAATAATCTAACGAATCGTACTTGAACCGTCTATAAGACATAATTTAATGGACCAGAGTGATTCTTCCGTTTTTATTAACCATTCCTTGGTGTCTAGAGATATATTACTGTTATTAAGGATATTTTCCTATTCCTTCCTTTTTCCTGCAGTCCTTTTAATCAACCCCCCCCCCCTCCCCAATATTTCTTATAAAAAATCTTTACAACCGAAAAGATTTTTTCAAACATCTCTCCAAAGACTCCTAATTCTATTAGTGTGATGGAACAATGTGGTCAGAAGATTTGTTAGTTCTTGCATCAGTTTCTTTATCAACTATAATCATATCCTATCCAGATTGTATATTATACTACATCAAGGTCTAAACCGCAGTAAGAATTTTCCATTAAAAAGAACTAGTATTTGTTAAATTTGTTGTTAGTATTTGTCTCACACCTACTCCTAAAGTACTTGACAAAAAAAAGTTGGTTTTGATGAAAAAACTTGGTCAAATCCCTGAATTTCTTACGGTAGCTTGGACCTTGATTTTGTCTTCACGTCATTACTTTAAAATATTGTTATATATATTTTCATATCAATACCTCCTTACATTCCACGATTGCTACTATCGACAAGATATCGTTTTCAATACACAGTTTTATATCTGATTGGTTTCAACTAAGTAGATCTTTTGTTCGAATTATCGTAGGGCCTGCATCTTTAAATACCTACCTATTGCCATCCATAGAATTTTAAATTCTTTGTATCGTAGTTACTTCCGAGTTCAACTTTTTATTCAGTTCTCAGATTCTAACTCTCCAGCTAAAAGTTTCGAAGAGATGTTATATTTATTTCCTTTATGTCAGATTATTTCTTGGACTCTTTCATCATGAATATTGTTCTTTTCTATTTTTCTGCTATTTTTATTGTTTTATTATTTGTGATACATATTATTTTTCTTTACATGATTTATATGCCTTTACTTTTTTGACTTTTATTCCTTTTGTGTGTCTTTTCATCCTTTTTGTCTCATGCCTCATGTCGCTTTACCCCTCCTAGCTTGGGAACACCAATGATTTCTCTAGCTGATTTATTGTTTCCCTATCGTTACACGACGTCCAAGTAGTCTACTTATACAACCAATGACAATGAGAATCTAATTATGGAACTGAGTCATTTCTATTCTTTCTTCAACAAGACGTGATCTTCAGAAGAAATGAAAAATAGAGAAAGACCGTTACAGAGTGGTACCCAATCCAGCCAACGCAGTAAAGTGCATTAACAAGTGGTAAACAAAAACAATAAACTTAAAAGAAAGAGAAAGAAGATAAGTAAGGACGAATAACAGAGCAAAATAAAGGATGAAAAGAAAAATAAATAAACTTGAGGAACGTGATCTTAATCTATCGCTAAGACGGATAGTTAATATTTAAGTAGATGTATCGGTCTACTATAACTAAGCGTATCCTATAACTATTTAGTGCACCGATAAAATGAAATTATCAATATTTTGGCTACTATTTCTTGATGCCTTCCCTCTACTTGTTTTTATATACATATGCACTACACTGCAGTGTAACATTCTCGTTGTCTCGTACCTTTCGTTCTGGCTTTTGGACAAAAACGTAGCTCAAATTTCCGTGTGTTTGGTTCTGTTAGTTGTTACTATGTTGGTCTCATGTATTGCGGTACTATATATACATATATATCCAAGCCTAGTACAAAATCACCCTGTAATCAACAAAATTACTACAATAAAAAAGAAAATAATCGTATGAACTTTCGAGGTAGATAATTGCTAAGTAATTTATCAAAACTCTAACTTTTGTATTGTTTTTATATTTTATTTGTCTTTGGTGTTGTACCAGAAATGACATGCTAAATATACATTCCATACAAAACATTGTGTACAGTGTACAATATAGATACCAGAGCATAGAATTATTGGTCATAATGTTTCATTTATCTTCTCATTAGTGCTACAGTCGTCGTTTGAGTTTATATAGAAACATACAATTCATTTTTATATGCTAATATCTTTGGTATTAAACCTCAGTATATTAGTATATTTCTGATGATACTAATAATACTAAAATGGTAAATTTAATGCTTGTGGACCATGTGAAGCTGAATTCAATGAGAAGTATGGACTAAAAGTGAAATGTTGGACATTCGTAGTGCATTTTGAATACGAGAAATTATGTTTATTTGAGTTCAAAAGTGAAACTGTGAAGTTGATGTTTGTAAAAAGAGATAAAGATATATATGTACAGATACCCTACGTACGGAGATAGAGATAGATACTGAGAAAGATAGATAGATAGAGAGAGAGAGAGAGAGAGAGAGAGAGAGAGAGAGAGAGAGAGAGAGAGAGAAATGACTCGTATCTAACGGAATCATAAGAAAGAGAGTAATAAGAAGAGTTTTTCTGAAGAGGAGAAAAATAAAGAAGAGAATAAGAGAAAAGGAGAAGCCATTGGTATAATTATTTTGAGAATGTTTAATTTTAGGATAAATATTTCGGAGAGAGTTAGCAAATAAAGAGAGAATTTTAGGGCAGAAGGAGTAAGTTGGTGTTGGTTGCGGTATCTGTAGAAGTTGGGGCTGCTCTGTTCAGTGACCGCAGTGTCTCTCTCTGCCTGACGCAGCGGATGCCCCACAACGAATTACCTCTTGCAATTCTCCTCAAACTCTGCTCTTGCAAATAAAATCGCCTTTTTAAACGCACTGCAAACTATGTTGACAAACGAAACATATTTTGAACCTCGGTTTTAGAAATATGTCAGACTTCATTTTGTTAACAATATTTTACATTTTTCCATGACTGCATGTTCATGACATGCAGAAAAGTGAAAATGTTTTCAATATTAAACATTCTAGTGGTAGGCTAGAAATATATATTTTTCTTATAGTAATATAAAGATGGCTTTTAAAGTATTTTAATAAGAATTTGTAGGTTTATATAACAGTAAAAAGTAAATGGTGTTTTACAGATAAAAACTATCAAATTTATTAATTGATATTTTTTCTAATTGAATTTTATCACATAGAAAAAATGTTTATTCAAACTTTTTGGAACAAAGTAAACAGTGCTCTACATTTTTTTTCTGTTATTTATTTATCTTTTATATACATACATTGAGCACATACTATGAGTTTTGAAACAGCAGAATTAATCATTTGCGAATATTTGTAGACCTCATTTTATATTCCTACTTTTAATTTTTAAAAAAAATTGTTTAAACTAAATGGCCATAATGAGTATTTTGCCTCCAGAAGAGCTGATATTTAAAGTAGGAAATATAATAAATAATGGAAATTTGAATTTTCATGATAGTTTTTCATTTGAATGCACAATTTTATATATTATATCGGGAGATGGAAATGTTTGCTTCAACACTTGACAGGATAAAAACACTTGAGAGTCCAAGTACTCAGGTGATTGTTAAACATGACCAGTCCTTACACAGTATCTTAATTTAAAAACAATGTAAGTGAAAGCTGAGGAAATGGAAGATATTATTTCACAACAGTTAAATGTTAATAATGTGTCACACATTGAATTATGGTGTGTTCAATCAATTAAAAGTTTTAATTTTGGTTATGCTGTAGATTTTTCATTGATAACATAGAAAATCTAGTGGAGCTCACACCACTTTACACCTCTCAAAGAGGATGCAATCTCATGCCTGTGTAACACAGTTGATCTCTAAAAATCCCTGCTAAAATAAACTTGAAGAAGACATAATGTAGGAGAACCGAAGTTGAATCAACTCAATCTTGAGGTACCAATTGACCTTATGACTGACTTGTCTCTTGGGGGCAACCAACTTAACCTAACTTGACCTAATATTAGACACTTTCTAATATTATTTACAACCTCCGTGCTGCTAACAATACTATTATTTCTTAAAATAAATGTAATATTACAAGGGTATATCCTAATACTCAAAAGTATTTACAAGGTAATAAGAATTTTTTTTGATATATTTATCTACACAAGATACTATGCTAGCCGTTATAGAAAAAAAGCAAATGAGATAGTTAAAGATTGGACAAGAATTACCAAAGAAATGTTAAAAACATGTTGATGTACTCGTCGTTGAGAAGTTTTAGCAGGTCTGTTATTAGTGTGTATATTCTGATTTGTAACGCTAATGTTTTGGTGTTACTGGATTTTATGGAGTAGACAAATTGAAAACCAGGCTGTGGACAAAAAACGGTGATATCATCTAGAATATTGTTGAATTAGACCGTTTATTAATATAAAATAATCATTTCACGGAGTTTTATAGCACAAGAAAAGTGAAATCTCTATTTTCAAATATAAAAGAGAAGATTCCAAAGGAATTACAGAGTAATGTTATATATGCAATAAAGTGCAAAGACTGTGACAAAGTTTATTATGGAGAAACCAGTCGTTTTTTGAAGGAAAGGAGTTACCAGCGCAGTTATTCTGTAAGAAAAAAGAAAATTAATGCACTGCATTAGCAGCACATTATTAATTTTGTGTTGTAATACAAAACACTTGATGTGTTTAATTTTAATCACTAACACTTAACTTTAATTTTGTTACTTTTATTAACTTCATTAATCAGTATTAATGAAGGCCATAATTTTGATTTTGATGAAATAAAAATAATAACCAAAGAAATGGATGAACAGAGAAGGAAAACTCTGAAAATGTTAAATATTAGAAGGGACCAGTCGTCCGTTAATTATAGAAGTGACATTTTAAATTTAAATAGTATTTATTCGGGTGTGTTAAGTTAAACAGTGTTGATCGATGAAAAATGGTTTTCGCGACTTTTTGGTTGTCTGGTGAAATTTGGTTATCTATCTTGTTTATTCTAGTTTAGAGTCACGTGTTCATTCAAACTAGACAGTTGTTGAAATTCACAGACTATTTTTTTTTGTAAAATAACTTGCAATGTAATACTTAGTTTTTTGTTTCAAAATGTATACTTCTGTAAGTTTTCTCACTAACCTATAGTCAAAATTTCTATTGTAATTTCTTAATTGTAACTAATTGCACTTTTATGTGTATTTCATTTTTGAATGATTGAACTATTCCTTATATTTCCTCTGTTTTGTAGGCCTATGAAAAAGGTTTTAAATAAAAACCAAAACGTTGGCATTGATAAAGTGATACAATGTTTATTAGGACTCGGTCAGTTCTTCAGGTTCAAATTAAACTCTCATTGGCAACGTTTCGGTTTTTATTTAAATCCTTTTTAATGGGCGAAAGCATAACACTTTGAAACTTTTTTAAAAATTAAAATAAAATTTTGATATTTTTGTATACAATTTTTGAAATTTTTTTGTTTCAAAATTTTAAACTTCTGCCTATGAAAAAGGTTTAAAATCAAGATCGAAACGTTGGCAATGAGAGTTTGATTTGAGCCTGAAGAACTGACCGAGTCCTGATAAACTTTAATTTTGTTTCTATTTCACGGTCGATACTTTTATCAATATATATATATATATATATATATATATATATATATATATAAAGTTTAAACCACAATGAAAAAAGGAAAACAATAGATATAAATGCTCTGAGGCCTTTCAATGTACGTCACAGAGCATTTATTTCTATTGTTTTCAATTTTCCATTGTGTTTCATTGATTGCATCAAGTGTTTATTTATTCTGATTTATATATATGGTATATATATATATATATATAGTGTGTGTGTGTGTGTGTGTGTGTGTGTAGATATATAGCAAAGAAATTCAAAGAGGAGAAATTCTGACTATTTGCAGAAAGATATTTTGTGAGGAGATATTTTTGTTGTCTATTGAATATGATCTTTCAAGATAAAATTAATTAATAAGATGATGGTTGAATGAAAATGTTATATGACCAATATAATTGAGCTTGAAAGTAGAGAAGCAAGCAAAATGATACGCGGACTGCTCCTCTTGAATCGATGAATAAAAGAACAGCTTTTGATGGAATTTCTACGTTTCTCTTATCCACTTTATTGAGCTTAAAAGGTCAAAAGGTTTACATTCAATATAGTATTTATCCACGTTGATCAAGATTGACTTTTTCTTGAAAAGTTCATATCATAGCTCTGGCTTGAGAAAGTATATTGGTATTGTGAAAATATTTTGATAAACACAATTAAAATTTATTTGTATTCGAGAGTGAAACAAATATGTCTTCTTGAAAGTAATATATTTTCCTCTACTGTCTACGAAGTAGGAGAGGGTGCATGAAAACATTTCATACCCAAATTTTGATGGAGTCCCATGTTTTCAAACACGTCCTTTTATGACTTATTTTAACGATCACTCTCTCTCTCTCTCTCTCTCTGTTTTCCTCACAACAGTAATCCTGTTATGAGGGAGTTTATTTATGTTTACGCGTATCAAACAGGCTACGATGAGTATGCAACATTAAAATTATACTAAAATAATAATAATAAATAGTACGATTGCAGAACTAAGGCTAAGTAAATATAACATATAAAAATTAATTAAGTAATAATATATATATGATTAAAGTAAAATGAAAATATTCTGACGTATTCTTCAAAGTTTTTTGCACTAACGATATTAAAATATTTTTCTTCTCTTCTATAAACATAAGATATTAAAAATAAAATACAGTTAAGTATATCATTAGCTAAAATTTATCGAATGAGATTTTACGCAGAAAGATTATAAAATAAGATATAAGTTCTGGTGATATTAATTTTATGTTGTTCGATCGGCAAGTTCTGTCCTGTAGTCATTCTAATTTGAATTAAGTTTCGCAGGTATGGGTCTAGTAATGACAGTGGTATATTATGCGATGCCATGTCTTTAGTAAGTCCATCACATTTACAACTTGAATTTTGAATAATGTGAAATATACTTAGGTAATGCCTAGTTAGTGCTTGAGTCATTCTATTGTGCATTTGTAAATTATCTAGCTTCTTCCTAGTTCGTATGAAATATTTCCTTTTTTCTCGTGTGAGGTGGGTATCAGTATTTTCAAAAGTTTTTGGGCACCCTGAAGAACACATCGTTTGATGTAATAAGTTCATATTTTACTCACAATTGGGCCTATATTTTAGATGTATACTATTATTTTCGAGTAATAGTGCATCAAGAAAAAGCGATTTTGTAAACTAAAATGCGAATTTAGACATTTTTTCTTCGTAAATTATAACTCTAGAGAATCATGTAAGACAATTTTGTTCTTGTTATGAAACTAACAGGAGGAATGAGTAAAAAAAATTAAAATTTGTCAAAAATCAAACTGGCATGTTTTCAATAAAAAATAAAGTTCTTGACTTATGATTGAGTCATTTGAAACATTTTTGATAAGATAAAGCGCACACCTTTGACGGATCATAATGAGCACAAAAAAATATCAATTTCTGATATTCTCTCGAAATTGCAAGGGCGTGAAGAGAAAGTACTGATGTTATTTTACGATTTCTGAAAATGTTTTTATTTAATAATGTAACTTTGGTCAAACCAAAAAAACCTTTAATTAGTAATCTACAAAAAAAAATTAATAAATTCAGATAACCTCAAAGGTCAATATGGCTATAAAAGCCGAAAACTCAACCTGGAAAAATGGAGTTTATGTTGTGTATGTCAGATTATTTAAGTAAAATCTAGTCGATGATAATTGACTTTTTAATGCTCAATACAAGATATTTTAAGATCTTTTAAAGTATTAGTATGATTAGTATCCCCGATAAAATGTATAAATCTAAAAGACAAAACGTCTAGAAACCATATAATTTGAGAGGATCATCATTGTAGGTTCTGTTGTACGCAACCCTTTAACTGATTATCAAACGTGTAGTTCTTGTTATGTTTAAGAACTCCATTGTTTTGGTTAATACTGGAGCATGGGAAAGAACTTAGATATATATGCGCCTTGTATCCTATGAATAAATAAAAATGAAATATCATATTAAGCATTATCTTACTACAAGTATGTAGTACCTTTGTAATATCAAACTAGTTATATTATATTAAATGAGACAAGTGCTATCTATAGTGGCATGGAAATTGTAGACAAGCAATAATATTCACAAGAGCAAATCGACAGAATCCGTCCCAACAATTTTGTTCAATAATTTTTTATTTAATCTATAGAATAAATTATAGCAATTTTGTAGAAGAAAATTAGTGAGAATATTGGATCTTCCAATTAAGGAAGATCAGTAAAGGTTTATCATTTTGCAATTCCAACAATTTTGATGTATCGAATAGAAGCTGATTTGAATGTGCTTTCATAATTGAAAACGTCTTTTGTAAATGTTATGTAGATATAAGAAGGTATATATAAAAAGAAAAATCAGATCTGTTTGTAAGGTTATTGCATCTTACATTTCGATTTTTGATATATAAAGCTCACTTTATTAGTTTGTTAAAGAACTCTTATTTTCTTTCCGCACTTTTGTTGAAGAAAAGGAATATTTCACATTTCTGATTTCTCTTATTCTATTATTTGTTATTTAATATAGCACAGGTATGCTGTACTTATATATTTCAAGGGAGTTGTATATATCTGATTTGGCTAAAGATGTAGACCTGTACTGTTAAACTCATGGATCAGTGAACATTTTCTTTCCTTCCGTCGAAACATCTAAAGAATTTAAAAAAAAAATGTGTTTATTCCTTGAATTAAATTCTCAGAAAGGAAAGCTATATGAAATAAAAACTCTTTCTGTAGTAGCAGTTAATTTTTTATGAACAAATATGGGTATGAGTAATTAGATATAAGCAATTTTTTTTTAATCCAACAACTAAAAGAACTAAGATCTTGGTTTTTTTAGTTTTATGAAATCTAAATAGCGGTTAAGATATCATAATGAAATGTTTAATTGCTTTAAACAGTATAAACTTTTTTTTCAGTAATTTCAGTATTTTGATATACTCATTAGTAAGCCATATCTTTTCCACTGTTATCCATCAAGGTTAAGAAGGTAAGACTAAAGTGTTTAAATAACTCAATCAATCTCATTTTGTGAAGTTCAACACTTTTTTTAATCTTCAAGTTAGTTTCTATATTTTATATTTTTGTTGTTTTTTTTATTTATATGAAAAATAATTGCTCTTTATAAAAAGTAAATATCTATACATTTTTACTCCTGCTTGAAAATAAGATAATTATTTTTAAAATTAATGAAACACAAATAAAATATCTCAATGTTTTGTGTAATTTAGAAAGTATTACTGATTAATGATTAGCAATTCTGTGCAATAATTATTATTATTAATGTATTAACTGTTATTAATGATTGTTTATCATTCTGTAAACCATGCATTTTTTTAGACACCGTGAACGAACTGTTGTGGATTTGATTTTAATTTTGATTTTAACCTTTTTAAAGTAGGATCGTTTATTAATTTATATATAGTTATAGTGTTGAGGAGGGTAGAAGGAAAAGTTAATTGAATTAGAGACCTGAGTAATGGAATTGTAATGATGATTAGAGGATATCTATCTAAAGAAGTTAGTTTCTCAAGAAGTGGTAATGATGAAGGATCCGAGGACAAATCAGAGAGATTTTCGTAATTATTTGTCTTTACAAGATGGTTGTGCAGGAATTTATTGGCACCACTAATTAAGGGGTGTAGTGGTTAGGGCAAAGGAGTGGGGGGGGAGGGGGCACTAACAAAAGGAATTAGGTTTGTGAAATGTAGGGGAAAATTGGGCGAATGTAAGGGAATGGAGGAGTCAGAGGAGGTGGACGAGGGGCGGGGTGGGGGGGGCGATTTGGGAAAAATTAAATTTGAAAGGGATGGAGGGGGAAGTGACGTCAAGGGGTGGTGGAATGATCCAGTGGCAAGTGGGGCTCGGAAGGGTGCGTACTGAAGGGCGTGTAGCAGCCGGCATGTGACCACGTTCTACTCGACTGTCTCCATCAGGTGCCCCCTTGCTATCAGTACGCATGGTGCAACACATACCACATAGAGTAGTAATCCGACATTGTCACTGACTTGGCATGAGACGAGGGTGTTACTCAGTCGTCGTGTTATATAGCAAAATCAAATTAACTGTTCATCGTCTCATTAAATATAACACATTTATTAATAGTCTGCAGTTAACTAAACAGCAGTGCAATTAGTCGAATGCATGCCATACCAGCAATATTTTTGTTTAATAATGCCAATATCTATCTTATTTAAATATTTGTATTTCTGCACTTATAATTTTTCTTAATTAACAAGGTTACAATACTTATTTTAGAAATTTATATACCTATATATATTTTTTCTGTTAATTTGTTTTATACACTTTTATTTACCTATATATTCTTTTTTTGATTATTTAATTTATATAATTTTGGTACAGCTTTTGTTTGAAACTCTATTGTAATTGATAATCAGTGTGATAGGTTTAGTGTATTGGTCAGGTTATACTAGTGTAAATAAATTTATGGTACCTCAGAAATACATATACAGAAGTTCAGAAATACACAAATACATAAAAATGTATTAAAATAACCTCATTATAATCCTTGCCATATTTTAAAATTATAAAAAGAAACTAAGTTGTTTACAGTCGCATTCACCACGCTGAGACTTTCAATATATGACTAAACTAAAACCAATTTCATTTTCTATATTTACAAACTTTTATGATTTATGTAAATAAAATAACGAAATCACTATTTAGGTAGATTGTGAAGTTAATTAAAAAATGGATCAGCTAAGTACGGTTGTATTTTATATAATTTATTTTTTGAAAATATGCAAACTAAAAAATAAAACTTGAAATAACTATAAGAGCGATAAATCAAACTATAGGAAAATAGACAACAGAAAACTAGAAAAGTATATTTTTATATCCCCACTGTGAAAATGTAGAACGAAAGTTTTTTGTATTTATTTCGTCTGTAATATATATATATATATATATATATAGAGAGAGAGAGAGAGAGAGAGAGAGAGGAGAGAGAGAGAGAGAGAGAGAGAGAGAGAGGTGTTATCTAATTGGTATTCGGTCAAGTTTTCTAGGTTCAAAACCTTTTTTATAGGCCTACAAAACCAAGGATAATAATAAATCACATACCAACATCCAACATATAAACAATATGAAAATGAATTGTTACAACTTATGAATATTATAAGCAGAAATATTTCAGAGATAAATAAAACAACAAAGTAAGAGTTATTTGACTAAGAAAATGAAATTTACATTATTTAAAGGAATAACAATCTTAACCGGACAAAACCTTCGACTAGACTAATAAGATAACATTACAAGTAACCTCAACACTGTTCACTCAAAGCAACTAAATAAATCAAATTTCACTACAACTCAGCACAACACTCCAGAATAAATATTAAATTAGTAATATCACTTCTATGATTAATCGAACTTTGATACTTTTTAATATAGAACATTTCAAGTGTCTTCCTTCTATTTTTTTCTTTTTCTTCTATAGTTGCATCTTCAAAATCAAACGTGTGACCTTTGTTTATGGCGTGGCAAGCTAAAGCTGTTGGGTTACTCCAATTTGATCTGATCGAATAATTATTCGTTCTACTAACATAATTGTTATATGTTGTTAATATTGTTTATATGTTGAAAATTGATATATGGTTTCTTATTATCCTTTGTTTGTAGGCCTATGAAAAAGGTTTTAAAATAAAACTGAAACGTCTGCAATGAGAGTTTGATTTTTGAATCTAGAAAATTTGACCGAATCCCGATTAGATAACACACCTATTCTATCAAACAGTCGATATATTATTGAACTGTTATATATATATATATATATATATATATATATATATATATATATATATAAGTCTAAAGCACGGTAAATAAATTAGAAAAACCCAACAGTTGGGTTTTTGACTCTAACAAAGACCGCTTGTTACGGTTGAAAGATCTTAGTCTTGTTTTCCCATTTTCTTATTGTGGTTTGATAATTGATATATATATATATATATACTTTAAATTACGCAAACCATGACACCGTATGTGTCGTGTTTTGTGTAGTTTAAAGTTTTATAGTCTGTATGTACCGTTTATCAATTTAGTATGTATATATATATATATATATACATATATACACATATATATGTATATATATACAGTAATGTTAAATCTATCTCTTAAGTCTTGAATATATTTTGAAACTTCTTTGAAGATTTTGTAATCTTTCATCTAATGAATACAGAAGAATTGATATTTAATCTTGATATTTCTTTGCTGACAATGAGGTACATTAATTTAGGAGTCGTAATGTATCATAAAATTTTACCACTTTTTAGAATATTTATTAATTTAGCTAATAAAATAGTGTGGATAAAACTTAACAAAAATTAATAATGCAAGTGAATTTTTTTGGCCATAATGATTGGGGAGTAAAGATGTCGTATGAAGGTAGCAAACAGTAATTTATTCTGGAGGAATGATCTTCTGTCTAAGCCAACGCTTGAATTTGTAATTTTCTTCAACACATTCTCTTTCTATGTCCATAAAATATCTAAATAGAATAGCTTTCTAAAACTATCACTTCGTTAAATATTTTGTAATATATAAAAGAGATTAGCTTATTTTCAGATTTTTTTTGTGACATATAGGGAACTCCAATATTCTTAGACGTTTTTGTAATTTTCATGAGCAATTGTTTGTGTATTCTAGAGAAGATTTCTCTATTCATTTTTATTTAATGATTTTTTTTTAAATAATATTTTGTGTTTTTGAACTCATGAGATAGATGTAGTGAGCGAGATTTAATTTAATGTGCTATTAATTATTTTGGGCAGGGTTAGCGCAGTTAATTGTACTGCCATTACGTTTTGTAGCCATTTCAGAGTCATTATAAATAAATAATAAATAAAAAATAGGTTAATAATAAAAAATAAAAAAGTATATTATTAGGTGGATAAAATGTTTGGAAAGGGTTAAAATTAATAGTTAAATAGTTTAATCGTAGTAATAAAGAGCTTCCATCTGAGAATAATACATTTGGTAACAATAACGTTCATTTTTTTTGATATTTTGAAGAGTACATTTTATTTTAGATGATGATTAGCAGTTATGTATTTTTGTATGAATTACTTTCACTCCGATTTTACAGACATTTGAACTGCATTGTTAACTTTATTAAAATCGGTATTCAATAAATATTTCTTAATTTTAGCAAATAAAAAAAGAATTTTACTTTATAATAAAATAGATTTTAATGTATATACCAATAATATAAAAATCCTTAAAGAATAAAATATTTTTCAAAAAGGTAACTATTCTTTTAACAATATAAAATTATCTGGAGTAACCTAAACTCAAATTTATTATAAGCAAACATAAAACCAAACTCGTTAACAATCAGCTGATGTTTTATTTGTTGTTACTATACATAAATTTAAATTTGTTCAAATGTGGATATAATCATTGTATTAATTACAAGAAACATAATTGTAATATAATGATTGGTCAATCTGACATGTTATTAAAATTATTAAACTGAGGGTCCAAGCCTCATCAGACTTGTAAGTTCCGCAGCCAGATCTACCATATTATGCATCCTATTGTTGGAACTACATTCAAATTCAGATTTTAAGTTCTTTAATGATCTTAATAAATGTACGTAGAGAATTATCTCTCACTTCTATAGTTATTTGGCACTATAGTGATTTGGCCTTCTTTTAGGTTTGATTTGGCAATGATCTTTATCCATTCCAATCTGATTGGATAAAATACAGAGGTAATGTGATCAAAGGTTTCTACCTCTTCTAGACAGAGGGTTTGAATTCTTCGAATGATATTTCATTCAAATTCAAGTTGTATTTAATGGTTCAGGTTAATACTCAGATGTGAACGAGTTCCTAGGAGCTGTATATGAGCTTCTTCAGAAGCACTTAAAGTGATGACTTTATTGGGCTGAGGGACTGTTTTCAGTGTTTGAAAGCTGAAACATTCATTGAAACTTAGACAGTGGGCATTGGCATAATTAGCAGCTGGCTGTATACAATCCCGACTGTCAGAGGACCTATGATCACTCATGTTTTCGTCTTCTCGCCGCTCCTGAGGACGGCATATATAGTTGTAAGTGAGGCTTAGTAACTTTATTATTAGTATTTATCATTTGTGTTTTTTTCTATTTTCAAAATGTATTGCCAGTTTGGATCTGATTCCATTTGAATATATATATATATATATATATATATATATATATATATATATATATCAGATATACTCTATCTTAACTTAAAATGAAGAGAAAAATACCACTTCTTTATTAAGAGAAGCTGTGATATTATGACTGGTAAGGGCTTTTGTCTGACGGAAGTGTATGGTTGTTTTAAGCTGTGTGGGATCAAATGATTTTAAAAGCAATAAACGCAGAGATAATGGCTGAAGGGAACTGCATTTCAGTAGGACAAACAAATGAAATATATTTGTTAGTTGGAACTAACCGCTTGGAGAGTCCTATTACTTTCGTTATTACGTTGTCTAATTTATAGGGTCCGCTAATAATGTTGAAAATATTCGATCTACTAAACTTAATTAACGAAAACTGGATAATATTTTGTAGCAATACTAATATTGAACATGTGGTTGTATTAGTATAATTGCAGTAGATATTGGTATTGTCATCTTTGTTATGCGAAAATATGCCATTTAATTGAGTAACTGTTTGAACTTATTATTTATTCTGCTGAACGTGTAATTTTAATAACTTACTAGTAATTCCCATGGTTCTGTTTCATAAAATACTAAAGTGATGTCATTGAGAACACTAAATTTTAGTTGACCAGTTTATAATTTATTGCTACTTGAAATATTGCAATGTGAAAGAATTAATAATTTAAGCATGGAGTTATTTTAATAAGTGTTGATATTAGATTAAATATAAGTTTAATTTCAGGGTAGTAATATTTCAGTGATCTAGAAAATCCTTTATAAAATTTTGTAACTTCATATTTGTAAGCTGAGTAAAATTAAAATATAAATGTAAATTAAATTGTTTAAGCAGTTAATTTTAATTCTTTTAAAACTCTTTAAAAAACAATTCTGGAGTTGACTATCCTCAACTTTAGTATAAGGAAACATAATATCAAACTCGTTGACAATGGAGCGTTTGCTTTAGAGGTGAAGTTTCATATCACACCTTCGGCTAAAGTGTTATCATCAAACTTGTAGCTAACAGATTTAATATTTTCATTAAATTGGCGGGAAAAGGATAACACTCACTCAGAAAAAATTCGTATATATGATATTTGACAAAGGGAAAGGAAAATGATCTTATTAAATACTAAGAAGCCATAAAATTCCCAGTATAATAATTCTATAAAAGACCAAAAATGTAAAAGATAATTCAAAATGGAAATCTTTCGTTTAGAGATTAATAAATGTAATTATCTTACATTTTTAATTATAAATCATCTTAAAACAACATTTTTTCTTCGATGTTTATGATGTTTTTCAGAGAAAATAAGGGTATTTTCGTGTTTTAAATTTGAAAATTTTACTATAATATTCAATGTAGAAGGATGTCAAGTAAACGATGTAAGAAATCCACTGGCTATTTGAACAAAAGCCATGTTCTCTTGTAGGAGAATATTTCGTATCAAGAAATGTTCACTTTGGTTTTTCAAAAATGTTATTACTGCTGTAGTTATACTAATGAAATTATTTGCATCAGCTGTGTGATGTACAAAAATAAGCTTATATATTGATATGTTTTTCAATCACTATTTGTACTACCTCAGGAATGAAAGACTAATAATCATATCCCATTTAGATGGATCATATCCCATTTACGTTATGCTTAAATGAGACCTTATGTGTTATATACTCAAGAAATTTGATATTAAGTTACTTATAGTAAAGTTGAGTGTAGGCCACTCCTTTTTCTTAGGTGATTTTGACATTTTTTCTACAAAATAGGAATATTTTCAAGTTTTAAATGAAAAAATTTGTCTTTAATATTGAATGTAGAAAGGAGGTCAGGTAAACTATGTAAGAGATCCTCTGGCTATTAGAACAAAAGCCATGTCCTCTGTAAGAGATTATTTCTTAATAGGAAGTCTACACTTTCAATTTTCAAAAGTGTTATTACTACTTTAGCTATAGTAATGACATTATATGCATCAGTGGTGTGATATACAAAGAAAAGCACTTGAGTGGATCAATATCTATCTGTCCTACCTGCAGGAATGAAAGACTAATAAACCTCTCCTATTTAGACATTTAAATTATGCCTAAATGGAATATTGTATTTTATATACCCAAGAAATTTGATATTACTTTTATTTATAGTCAAGTTTAGTGTAGATTTTTAGCCTTTACATTTTTATTTTGTGTTTCCTTTTACGAATCCACAATCAATTTTTCTATACTACTCTCTCAACATTTTGGGAGCATGTTGACCCATCTGAAAGCCAATGCCATTATGAATTACTCTTCTTTTATTAAAAGGTCTTATGCATATCCTTATGTGTGTGGTTATGCTGTCGTAACCACATTGCATAGAGTTTTGAGTTGGTAATCCACCTGTAATCACAAGATCAGGGTCGATAGCACACCTTCTTGAATACGACTATTAGTGATTACAATTTCATTTATCGTATATTTTATAATTAAACACATTATTTTTTCGATAGATTATTGTAGTCTATTCTATAGTTCTTGGATCAAAACATTTTTATGTTATTTCTGATTTGCTAAATTTTAAGGCATGTTATCGAAAACTGCATCTAGATGCAGGAAGCGAACCACAGTAATGTCCTTAAGGGTTAGGAAGTTTTCTGTTTTTTTTTTGCCCACAGTTTTTGGAGCTGACTCTGTTGATTTGCCTTTTTGATACCAATGTTGTCTATTATGAAGATGCTTATTTATCAAAAATTCTCATGTTACTACAGACAGAACTTAATAGTTACCTATTTAGTGTAAAATTACATTTCTAAATTAATGCTATTGAAATATTCCTTGTAACACAATAATTAATAGGGTTCTTTAATACACCAACAAATATATATCCAACATTAAAATTCTTTAAGGCTGCAATATAAAGATTGATTGTACTTTTATTGAACAACTAACCATCACACACTGAAAAAGTCATGAAGTATATTGTTTATTTACGTTTGATTATATAATTTTAATAATTTAATGCTTTTACATGCATATTACTCATTAAAATATTTTCAAACTGCTTTTATTAACAAAATATTTTCTTTTTTTAAATAGCAGTTATATTTGACTTTACTCATAGAAAGCAAATCCTACAAGAAGTGCAGATTGGCCGAGTTTGCTTTTGAGTTTTTATAACTATATTTTCTTTTGCATTAATCAGAATTTATTAAATAGTTTTTTGTTCATTACTAATTTTGGTTACTATGGTACAAAAAATTTGATTGTTCTATAGTTAGAACATAGTAGAAAATTATTAAGGGATATGAGTTAATCATTATAATATAAAAAAAAACTGAATATTCATTCGAAAAATTATGGAGATAAATATAAATGGTGCACCATAAGCATTTTGACTTCATTAGAAGATTTCAAAGTTCACTTACGTCCAGATGCCTCAGATTTTGATCGAAAGATTGTACTTACTCTTTCAGAGGTACGACAATTCATTATATTTTCACCATAATTTCAAAAATCATAATTGTCAGATTCAAAAAGTTATTAATTGAATTGATCATTCTTTAGTTTTAAATATCATATACTTATTATACTATTACATTTTAGCAAATTCAAATAGCATTTTTATTTAAATTTTTATATATTAAATAAAAGGTAAATACATACCAAACACATAGGTAAAAGTTAATAGATGCCTTTTTTTATATCATACCTGTATTAAATATAATGAAGTCTTAATATTCTTTGCAATCATAATTTTCTTCAAACACTTAATTTAGTGTAGTTAAATTTGTTTTCAATAAAACCACTATGCTACTAAGATATATATAAATTATAAAAGAATGAAAAAATATACTATGGGCAATGAAACATGAATTCGTTAACATGTGAGGTCGAATTTTTTTCATAACTACCACATTTTATTTATAACAGGGCAAAACACATCAGTGCTTAGTGAGGAATAAATTACTGTAGATCTACAAATGGGTCTGCATAGAAATTTGATAATTCATGACTTAGTATGGTAAATGATGACGAAGTCAGAATGTAACACAATTACTATCAAACTTGAATGGCATTCGCTTAGCGTTAGGATGGATAAAATGCAAAAGCCCATTCCCTTTGCAACACTTCATCATATTTTGTCATAATCAGAAATTTTACGAGTTTCAAGTGTTTTTGTTTATTATAACTAATAAATCGGTTTTGATAATTTTATTAAACAGTATAAAAGATAATGTTATAACTGCTTGAGGTTGTCGTCATATATATATATATATAGGTATGTTCTCTAATCGGGGTTCGGTCAATTTTCCAGGATAAAAAATCAAACTCTCGTTGCCAACGTTTCGGTTTTATTTAAAACCTTTTTCATAGGCAGAAGTAAGAATTTTTTAACTAAGAAAATGAAATTTACATTATTTAAAGGAACAACAATGTTAGCCGGACAAAACCTTCGACTAGACTAATAAGATAACATTACAAATGTTATCTCATTTGTAATGTTATCTTATTAGTCTAGTCGAAGGTTTTGTCCGGCTAACATTGTTGTTCCTTTAAAAAATGTAAATTTCATTTTCTTAGTTAAAAAATTCTTACTTCTGCCTATGAAAAAGGTTTTAAATAAAACCGAAACGTTGGCAACGAGAGTTTGATTTTTTATCCTGGAAAATTGACCGAACCCCGATTAGAGAACACACCTATTCTATCAAACGGTCGATATATTATTGAATCTGTTATATACGAGTATATATATATATATATATATATATAGTTCACACAGGAAAGAGAAAAACAAATAAAGACACACACAAAAGACTCACAATGATATTTCGACAGTCGTCGTCATCGAATATATATATATATATATATATATATATATATATATATATATATATATATATATATAGTATACATATATAGTTTCTGTTTCATTTCTGAGTGTTCTTTATGTCAATATAGTTTGTATATATATATAAACTATATTGGCACAAAGAACACTCAGAAATGAAACAGAAACTCACCACTATATAATATATATACTTATGTCCTTTATTTTTATACATGATTTTTTTCTTCTGTTTTTTTATGTATTTAAGTTTTCTTTAATTTCTTTTACTATTTATTTTGTTTCATTCCACCTCCTTTTAATTCATTTATATTTACTCATCTTGAACTACTTATCTGATTTTTTTTTAAATCTTCTCTACTTTATTAATTCAAAACCAGGCTCGAATGGCAGCATGATTACCTGCTGTTGCATCTCCGGCGTTCTTGATCTTCATCTCTCTCTATTCACCTAAAGACGAATAACCAAAAAAATTGAGTTAGTAAGTGCGTTCCTTTACTCTGTAGGTCATTCTCTTTCGATTTTGAACTTACTGTATGTATATATGCAAGTGTGTGTGTGTGTGTGTGTGTGTGCGATGGAAGATGATTGTCATGTGGTGTGAGTGAATGCTCGCTTAACTGATCGGTTTGGAGAAATATTAAGATTTTATTTATTATTATATTACTGTATTTTTATATACTCTCTTAATTAATAACTAAAATGAAATGCCATCATTGAATTTACTTGGTAAATTAAACTCATTGAACTAATATCTAATGGTATTAAGTTGCATATCTCTTTAATTGTACTTCATCATTTGACTAATAACATACTTCAGTGATTATTATATTGGCGCTGATTCATTATGATTACTTATTTTATGTGCTGTATGTATAATGTTTTTGCTATAAGTAGGAAAATCGGGGCAGCCTAATTAAAATAAGTCAATTAATTAAATTGGCTCTCAGTGAGTTTGTTAATGCATTGAGACTGCACTGACATCGGTTTTTTTAATTTTGAGTTAATAAAATTATATAATTTACACAATTGATTTTCTTTTTATGAAAAATGTAGATTTAAAATATTTTCATTTCAAAAAATGTAAAAATAAAAAAGTTTAACAAAATATTTGTAAAATTTACGATCATGAATTGGCATGAGATGCAAAATTTACTGCACTACATTTGCTCTTCACTGTCTCAAACCAGGCTGGAGTTTGTAACAATAAATGGTTATTTTTTAAAAAAAAACATATGCTACGAATGTGTTTAGGTATTAACATACGTATGAATTCAGTTGACCATACGTGTGGAAGAAATAATCCAGGCTCTAAGTCTGATTGTTTTAAAACATAGTGGAACTTGTATAGGATGCCTATAGAGAGAAAGGAGTATGTGTTTCTGACACCATCATATGCCTCGTTGACTTAAGTTGGCTTTCTGATGAAGTCCTTTCATCCATCATCTAATGATTAATGATATGTCGTAACTGATAAGTGATAAGTCGCAACTAACCTCATAAGTGATTGTAACTAACCTGATAAGAGATTGCAACTAACCTGATAAGAGATTGTAACTAACCTCATAAGTGATTGTGACTAATCTCGTAAGTTATTGTAACCAATCTCGTAAGTGATTGTAACTAACCTGATAAGAGATTATAACTAACCTCATAAGTGATTGTGGATAATCTCGTAAGTTATTGTAACCAATCTCGTAAGTGATTGTAACTAACCGGATAAGTGATTGTAACTAACCTCATAAGTGATTGTAACAAACCTCATAAGTGATTGTGACTAATCTCGTAAGTTATTGTAACCAATCTCGTAAGTGATTGTAACTAACCTGATAAGAGATTGTAACTAACCTCGTAAGTTATTGTAACCAATCTCGTAAGTGATTGTAACTAACCGGATAAGTGATTGTAACAAACCTCATAAGTGATTGTAATAACCTCAGTAACTAATCTCATTAGTGAGTGTAACTAACTTCTTAAGTGGTTGTAATTAATGATATGTCGTATATCGTAACCTCGTATAAAACTAAAAATATTCCATTCATTTTCACAAAATGATTTTTTAATCTAAAAAAAAATTAACTCTCTGAGATTATGTTCTAATTTAATTATGTAGCAAATTAGACTTTGAGAATTCACAAGCTTTTTGAAAGCTCCAGGAAAATTTGTCATGTCAGCATAGTTACTCCAAGACCTAAAATTAATTTGAAAAACAAGAGGCTGTGCCTGAAAAGGGTTTATTTAAGTAGGAAGATCCCAGTTATCAGTGATATAATATTAACATACTATTATATAAAATACATTTTATTATTTCATAAAATAATATTTTATAGTAATTATACATTTTATAGTTATATCATCAATATTAAAAAGACTAAGATCTTTCAACCGCAACAAGCGGTCTTCGTCAGAGTCAAAAACCCAACAGTCGAAGACCCCTTGTTGCGGTTGAAAGATCTTAGTCTTGTTTTCCCATTTCTTATTGTGGTTTGATCATTGATTGTTATTTCACGTGTTTATGTGAAATCTTTTTATCATCAATATTATATATTATAATTACAATAATAATATAATTTCTATTATTCAATATGAATCCAGTAATGTTAAGAACAGATGGTCATGATCAATGTAATATAATTGTTCTTGTTTCTTCTTTTCTTCTTCAAAGACGGATAATCATTATTAGTAGCAAAGAAATCAAAACGTATTTTCAAACTTATTGGCAACTACTTTAACGAATTGATTTATTTTAATGCAGCTGCTGCTATTTTGCAGAGTGTAATTATTATTATAACAGTTAAAAAGTAGACAAAACTTATTAGTTATAATATTTAAAATGTATTACGTAACAATTCATAAATGTGGAAGGGGATGTGATCTGATATGCTATCAATTAGGTGCCGGAAAGCTTAACGTGGTTAATTATGCAATCAAATATGGCAAACGAACCCGAGAAGTGACAACAGGTGGAACAAAATAGTCATCTATTTAGTCCTCTATTACCAAATAATAATTTTGCAATTATCCAAAATGCACTCATTTTTACTTTACTTACAAATTAAAATACAGTGATTATGAAAAAAGTCGCTCTCGAACTTTGAGGTCTTCAAAGTTTATTTTTGATGTTTGACTGAAGATTCTCTTCTAAAGATTGTACCTATGATATAGGTCACACAGTTTGGTCGATCACAATAAAATTATTTCTAAAAATAGTACGTATTGAGAAAATGAGGGAAATACTTTTTTTGTGAAATTAAATTGATATTTTTGATTTCAGTTTTTTTTATGCTAAACTGTTAACCATGGAGAAATTAAATTTTGCGAAGGAAATCTAATTAACATTGGTATGCTATAAATTACACGGCATACTGTCCTTGATTGACTTGTTTGAATTGGCTTAGATATATTTTTTCCAGAAACGAGACAAATGGAATAACATTTAAATGATTCTCAAAAAAAAATTTAAAGATCATCATCTTTGATGAATTCATATGATATGTAAAAATATTGAAATGTTAAAATTAAAAACAAAAACAAAGGTAAATCATCCTTATATTTTATGATGTTTCTAGCGTGCAATGGGCCGCTGACTGGCAAAAACGTTTACTCAGTCGTAATGTTGCATGCTTTAACAAATCTTAATGCTAGATATTAGTTTTTGGTGTGCTTAGAAACCCCCTTTGGTCATGAGTAATACTGAATCATAGGAATTTGCACTTCTGTTTTTTATAAGAAAGCTAGAATTATGACAACAAGGGATGTCAAAATATAGTAGTGAAGATGTCTTCTTCTTTGAGTTTATCTCTGTGATACCAAAGCCAATATCATTTTAAGAGCTTTAGAAGAAGCACTTCTTTGTCTCCTAAGAAGTAGATATGCTCCTGGGTTTAACTTGAGCCCTTAATTATTCTTTGTTTTTATGCATTTATTTAGTATTTTTAAAAATTTGGTTTTCTTATTTATTTATAGTTAGTTTTTATTCATTATTAATATTTTTACAATGTTTTTCTTTATTTGTTTGATATTATTTATTTCATTTATTCTTGTCCCTTCCTCCTTTATGAGTTGGCTACACTGACTGAGTACCTGTTGATTGAAACTGACTTCAAGAGGTACTCAATGGTTGTCTTTGAGTGACTCGTATCATTCTGTCTGATGAGAACACAGTCGAAACATATTAATGAGTTTTTGGGATCTCTTTTGTGTCTTCTTACTGTAAATTTAACTTATTGAATAGTTTTATTTTGTTGCTTATATATAACTTAAAAAAAAACAAACAGACATAGAAAACAAAGCACACATTTTTGTAGAATATTGTATTTAAGAGATTTAGATAATACTGATGGGTGAAGAAGCGTTGCATTGAAGTTGAGAACTCAAAGTAGGAGCAGTCAAATAGACGTAAGAAACATAACACAGTGTAATGTTAAGAGAGAAGCTCTTGTTAGTTCAGGAGTGCTAAAACAGAATTCACAGATATTATAAATGAGAGAGTAGATGAAGGAAGGACATGCGGTTTTAGTGGGACAAGTTTGATAACTGTGATTTGCAAAACGTTGAATTCCCTTAACAGGATTGGGAGACTTAAACGTGATATTAATCATTAAACGTGATTGTCAGGGAAATAAAACTGTTGAAAAAGTGAAAATGGTTGAGAAGCAATCATTATAAAAGTATTGCAAGAAAAACGTCTAACTTATTACTATTGTGTTAATGAAGATTATGTCAATAAAACGGATGTATAGAAGAGGAAGAAAGTGATGATGACTTTTAAAGAAAACATGCTCTAATTTAGTCATGTTCATTTCTTTTCAGGGCGAACATAAATTGAACATTTTTTCATAATACTTTCAAAATGTTTCTTTCACTTACAATGTTTCAAACAGTTTTTTCCTTTTTTGACGTTGATTTATTAAACTTGGACAAAAAGCACTTCTACACTTTTGTTTACATAATGCCAACTAATGCAGAGCAGTACCTTGAATACAACAGTTTATCCTACTCATGTTAAGAAGGAAATAGAACAATTGGATGGCACAGTCGTCTAGGGTTTGGTTACACTAGGTTGAATCTGCCTGAGGATTCTCAACACAAACCAACGGTTATCATAGTCAACCTTTTACTGGAATCTATCCAAAACGGTCAAAAACTGCTTCCATCTTCAAACTCTCAATCAAATCCCCGACTCTAACTCTCATGCTACCTTAAGAGTTCCAGATTAAACTCATATTTACCTTCTTGGAGAGAAGAAAGAGACACCATGCCCACCGTGTTTGCTACGGATGGAAATTGAACTATGAATTTATTTCCTTAAATATTCTTTTCCATGTATATATAATATTTGTTGGAGTTATTATAAAAAAAAAGGCTTAGAGGCATTGGTGGACAATCATATATACGTATAAATAATTGCACAGGTGATACACCTAGATTGTGCTAGATTGAAGCGAATATCAAATTTTCAGATAATTCCTAATCAGTCTACAAATAGATATATGTACGAAGTCAGTAATAGCAGTAACATAGTGTGATACTGAGTTTCATGTGTCACCTTCACTAGTGTCACACATAAGCTGTTATCGTTTGCTGTAAATATGTGTGTGGTTTCCAAAAAAACTCTTATGAATAAAGAAGCTTCTCTTGTGTTAAATCCTTTACCAAAGTTATCGATTATATACCAAGAAGAGTAAATAAGTTACAAGAAGAGGGTAGAAAGCAGGAAGAAATGGATTTGTGAAGTGTATTTAAAACAAACGTGACTGATTGAAGGGACGTGGTATCAAGCAGGCAGGGAGGTTATTTTCAGGTGTCCTGACAAGTTATTATCCTTCACTTATTATTCCCCCTCTCCCCTCCCCAGTCCATCTACCTCGCTCCCATTTCTTTTTTCCCAGTCTTTTTGTTATTCCCTTCATTTTACACCTTTCAAGAGGTTTCTACTTTATATTTTTTAAATAATTTCTCTGTTTTACATAACTTTTTAGAAAATTGGCTTCTTTGTTTGTAAAAATTTAGAGACTATGAAGAGTTTTGTCATTTAAAATTTACTATTTAATAGAAGGTACGGTGTTATTATATAAAAAATAATTTCCGATTTCAGATCATTTTGCTTATGGATTTTTTCCCTTCATGAGTAATGTCGACAAACAGTATTAATACCGTCAATATCAATAACTTAAGTACTATACTTAAGTTCATAAGCACAGTAATTAGCTCAAATTAAGCTAAAGTAGATTGTTGAAAATTCTGAATGCTGAGAAATATTGTTAAAGCTTTATTTATTAAATTAAATTGGATTGTTTAAATATTCACTACAGTCAATTGTAGTATTGTAGAGTATTTACGGCCGATTGATTAATCATCCATCTAATAAGTGTTACCTACTTAACTTGTATATATAATATCATAGTTATCACTTTCTTCCCTTTTTATACACCCATTTTATTGAGAAGCTCTCCATTAACGCAATACTACTAAGTTAGACGTTTTCTTACAATACTTTTATAATGGTTGCCTCTTAGGTAAACTTAGTATAAAACTTTTCAGTTTACATTTTCAAATACAAGAGAATAGGAAATTGTTTTAAAGTTGACGCACTCGTTTCTTTAGTCAATCTCTAGTTAATACTTCATAGCTATCAGCATCTTATACTTAATCTTGTCTTCTGTTTCATCTCCCTTTTTTCTCTCAGGAAGGTCTATTGTTTCTGAATTATAAGTAAATATTTTTATAAAATTTACATTTTTTTGCGTTGTTTTAAAAATCTTAATATATTTTTCGTTTGTTATTGTTGTAGTCTCAAAGATAATGCAAAAATTTACTAGAATTATTAGTTTAGATGCAAAATAATGTAGTCTAAAAACAGGATTTTTGTAAAAAATTAACTTCCCCATCATGTATAATTGCTCTCTAAAATAGGGCCCATCTAGACCAAGAGACCCATTTTTCTGTAAACAATCCACTTGATCTATCAAAGATTCTGGACAGCGTGGTAACAAACTTTGGATACATACTCACCTACCCAGCCACGCACATACACACACACACCCAGACATCATCGAAAAAACTTGATAAAACGACTTCTGGGACCTCAAATCGTATAATTCTGACAAAATCTCGAGATCGAATTTTTTTACGATCACTATGCTTTACTTATAGTAAAGCAAAATACAAAATGAACTAGTATGACTCAGTGCTACTGGTACGTAGTCGCTAATATGTATTCGAACAGTATTATCGTTATGTCGTAATTTGAAAATGATCTAGGATGATTGAAAGCTCGTTATTAGTAGTCTTTAATATTAATAGTTCATGTTGTGTTATTTAAAACTGTTAATAGTAGTATAGAGTAATGTAAACCGTTAGTGACTTATAACTATGTTCTCTGGTCATTACTTTATTCTGGTGATCACACATTTCTCATAAATATACTAAAAAAATAACTGTATAAGTCAGGATCAGGTCTTCTGACATACATTTATTGTTAAAGTTAGCAGCAGTTTTTGCATTCACCATTTTAGCACTGGTAGCCTGGATCTTTCGGGTAATCTTTGCCTTATAGCTGGAGTTACCATAACATCTGTCCAAGAGACATCAAAAACAGGCTTTTGACCATTACAATAACTAAGAAATCAATTATAAATAACGAAAAAATTAGACACAATAAGGGAAAATCATGTAGTGGCTGTTGCTAATTTTAATACTATGTGTTTAAATTTTAAATTTATATTAATATATTTTAATGAGATAAAATATTAATATTTTAAGAATTTTAAGGGATTTACTTTTTTATTTGCATTCCTGAATGATGTATTAACACTCTTCTTGTTAACCTGCCTCTTAAGAGAACTTAGTTTAAAACTTTTCCCTTTACATATTCAAATGCAAGTGAATAGGAAATTGTTTTACATTTAAATATATACATGCTGTTCCATATAAACAATACTAAAGCTTCAGTATTCACGGTTATTGTACTTTTGTTCTAACTTAAGAACAGCTATTCTTATGCTTAAGGTTCATTCAATATTTCATTTTTTTTTAAAGTAGGCTTTATCCCGATATAAAAATATGATTAAAGTTACCATTGTAGTTGTGTCAGTATCACAAGTTTTCGACCGTATAAGTTTTCGACCTTCCTAAGTTATGGTTAGGATGATGACAGTGTACTGAGAGGTGGAGGGTAAGTCATTAATAAAGCTCGTTTGTCCTCAGATGGTAAGGCTGAACGATTCCTCGTTAAAAAGTAAATCAATCCACTATTCGATGCCTACCTACTCTATCATGTTCTTTATTCCCTAGGAGTAGGTCACATGAATTCTTATAATAGATATTAAGTTTCAAATAGTATTTTCAATTTATTTTTAGAACATTATGAGCTAATTTTTTGATACTGGCATACATTTCAAATTGAAATACCTTCATATAAGTTTGCTACTTCTTGCAGATTTATAACAAATATATATATATATATATATATATATATATATATATATAAAGATTTCACATAAACACGGTCAGTTGGGTTTTTGACTCTGACGAAGACCGCTTGTTACGGTTGAAAGATCTTAGTCTTGTTTTTCCATTTCTTATTCTGGTTTGATGATTTTGTGAAATTTTAAAATATTATGAGAATGTATATATATATACATTCTCATAATATTGTTTTAAAAAATTGTTTTCATTATGGTAAATTAATTCATATATATATATATATATATATATATATATATATATATACATTCTCATAATATTTTAAAATTTCACAAAAAACACGTGAAGCAAAAATTAATATCCAAACCACAGTAAGAAATCAGAAAACAAGATTGTTGAAAGATTTTATCCTTTTTTCTGATTTCTTACTGTGGTTTGAACATTGATATTCATGATGTAAATGCATAGTAATTTATCTTAAAAATAGTAGGAGTACATTGAGAATAAATATAGCTGAAATAGACCAACCGATATTATAGTAGTATAAACCAATTATATTAGTTTATATTATCAATTATAAACTAATCAAAAATATTAGTTTATAAACCAATTTATATTATCAATTATATTAGTTTTGATAGCCAGAAACAATCGAGAGTTTAAAAAAAAAATTTTTTTTTCAAAGCTAATTAAAATAGAAACTACGAGGGAAGTTTGATGAATAAAGTCTTAATTTTCATTCAATGGTACAAAAGTGTATTTGTAGTTATGAATTTACTGTTGAAACAGAATGTTAATTATAAATTACCTAAGGTATTTTAATAACTCACCAAACAATGGAAGAAATAAAAGAGTTTTAATTATTAAATGCAATTTTCAGAAAACATACAATGATTCGTTCTGTAATAAAATGATTTTAATAAAGGTTAATTGCAAAAGTGTATTGTGCTAGAAGTAGAAGGTTATTACATGAGAAAGATTTTAATTAAGGGTAAGTGGGGCAGTGGAGGGTAGAAGTAAGGGTGTTTTAGGAGGTGAATTATTTTAATAAGGTAAGAGGGTAGTAATTTGGATGGGTGACCGTGTAGAGATAGGGCAGGAAGGTGGGACATTAGTGTAGGAGTTATATCACCTTTATTACACATGGTCTAGGCTCTGACTTTGGTAATTATATAACAAACTTGGAGGTGTTATTGCCTTCTAATGGATCTAAACTATTCACCTCATTTCTAGAACTTTTTACAGAAATATATATAGTAATTGTAATATAGTTAATTACTATTGGATATACCAGGCATTCATTAAATCCCCTCATAGTTGTTTTCATGAAAAAATAAAATAAATAATATAAAAATGAAATAACTTACTTCCTTTTCTGTTACACCGTCAATACTAAACAGATTATAAGAGTTATTGGTGCAAAGAGTAATATATTATGTCAAAAAGAACCAATAAAACATTAAACCAACCGATAAAACGTAATTAAACAATATCCAACTGTATTTCATATTGATAAAAGATATAATAAAGATTTAACAATAGATCAAATATATATATATATAAAAATATTTCACATAAACACGTGAAATAACAATCAATGATCAAACCACAATATGAAATGGGAAAAACAAGACTAAGATCTTTCAACCGTAACAAGTGGTCTTCGTCAGAGTCAAGAACCCAACTGAGTCAGATCTTAGTCTTGTTTTCCCATTTCTTATTGTGGTTTTATCATTGATTATTAATAGGTATTTAAACTTATGATGATTCGACAATTATCTGTATCACTTGTAAATATACAACTTTAGCGAAACTGGTCACGCGCCAATAACATCGATTTTATAGTAGATTTTATAATAATATGATAGATATGTATTTATAATTTTAACCACTTATCACAGCATTATGATCAACAGATGTAACAAACTGCTGTGTTTCTACATAAGTTAATGTTCTTCAGATTTGTTCTTCTCACAAACAAGACCACGTGTTTCAACTTCTTGATTAAAAATCTTGAAGAATTAAATATTTATGATCTTTTAAGTTTTAGTACTTTAAAGCTACCAAAGATTAGAATATTAAACATTATTTCAAGGGTCCTTATTACTTATAGCATTATAACCATGTAATAATATTAACATTTTTACAACTTGATAACATCTATAATATTATAATATGATTTTATACTTTTATATAATGTCATAATTACGAGAATGATGTTACCCACGTTACAATTAATCTATAAATCAAATTGTGGATTTATTTATTGAATTATTACTTAAAACAAAAGTTTGATAATATCTTTACTTGTACCAAACTTACGATTGGCTTTGCTGCTTGAGAAAACCCATAATAAGAGAAATATGGTTAAGTGTCCAGTGTATTACCGCTTGAATAGGATAACCCAGGGGTGGGGAACCTTTCTTTGAGTAAAGGCCATTTTGGCACCGCCCACTTCCCCAGAAGGCCACCACGAATGAATAAGCAAATTCTCATATAATTATATTATATCATTATATTACTCAATCAGTGCATCTAAAACTGTTTTGCATCTTTCAAAAGATTCAGCAGTGTCCTCCCTTCCTTCGTTTACTACTTTTGTTAACTCAGGCAATGATTTTCTAAAAGATGAAACTTTTCAAGTATTGATAGATAAATAGTCTCCTTCCTAAATATCAATTTTTTTTGTTTTTATTAACAGAATTGTCATTCTTTATATTTTTAAACATTTTTCTCAACAAACCACAGAAGGCCTCATTTCATGGTTCACAGGCCACATGCGGCCTTAAGGCAGCAGGTTCCCCACGCCTGGGATAACCTGTCCCTCCTGGAGTAATGACATCGTGTAGTGTATAGTTCCTTTTTTGTTTCAACTGTACAAGTGTCTGCAAATTTCAATTAATTGAAATAATTTTCTTTTTATGATAATCGGTGTTACAATTTCAAGTACAATTAATGAGGAAAAATGTTGCTAGTTTGATCCATAAACTACTAGATGCTAAGGCCGTGCGATTGGGAGATTTTAATCTAAGAACTTCATATATTTCTGTTGACAAAAACAACTGCACGATGCTCAACATAAATAAAGAAAAAAATCATAATGTGAGCAAAATCTATGATTTTGGAGTAGAGTACATGACGAAACTTAAAAACTTAATTAATTTACCCTACGTAGATATTAAAAGTGAGGTGAAGTTAGCCACCCGGTCGTAGTGCTCCCTGCATAATCTGAGCGACCAACAGGAGGCGACACCTTTTAAAATACTATGCTAAGAAAAAACAGTGAAACACGTTAATTAATACTACTTTTTTTAACTGTAAAATTAAACAATGAGTTAAGCAACCACCGGTGAAGATTTTGTTACCCTATTAGTGGACTTAAATATTTTAATTACATATATATATATATATATATATATATAAAATTCAATAATATATCAACCGTTGGATAGAATAGGTGTATGATGTAATCGGGATTCGGTCAATTTTCCAGGATCAAAATCAAACTCTCAATGCCGACGTTTCGGTTTTATTTAAAACCTTTTTCATAGGCACAAGTCAGAATTTTTGAATTAGAAAAATGATGAAATTTACATTATATAAAATGAAGTAACAATAGATAGTTAGTGAACTAACATCTTAACTGGTCAAAAACTTGGACCAGACTTATATATATATACTTTGACAGATTGGCCCAAAATTTGAGTCTGTAAGTGTGTTTCTTTAATCTGCGTGTTACTCTTCTTCGATTTTAAACTCCTATTTTGTCCATTTTGGATCGTCTTTCCGTTTATTAGGTGAATTTTTAAATATACAATTACATTATAGCATACTATTATTGTGAGAACCTAAGTGAATCATTTCAACTCATATAACTAGTATTTGTGTGGGAAATAAAACATTCACCCATAGACAAAGATATTGTGAAACATTTCTGTAATGTAACTTAGTCTCTTTGACTTTGAGTCATTTTGACTTCTTCACCAAAGGAGTGCGAACATGTAACGGTTTCGTTAATAAAATCTATAGGATGTTTAAAAAGGAGTAAACTTTGTTACAATGTTATTTCCTTGGAAGAGTTAGTAAATACAATTATTAGAATACAATTATTAGTACATCTTTCTGTTCTTTCAACCAATGTCGAAAATGGATATTTTAGTGGTAAGAGACTGATTAAGTACGGAATAATTACTTTCTTTGAGTTTGAAAAGTCCAAAAATTAGTCGGTTAGGAAAGAAAATATTCTAAGTATGATGACTTTCTTTTATAATAATGGAAACGAATCATGAGTATGCATGCATTTATCACCATTAGAGCATTCTTTCGCTCTTCCCACACTTCTCTCAAAATCCATGTACTGAATCTATTTCTTACTAAAAATGGTTCTGCTATATCACTCGAACTAACTTTTGATGGTAGCAGTAAAATATTCTATCAAATTTGAAATTGCTACAAATAATGCTTTTAAAATTGTGAAAAACTGGTCATACAAAAAGAGAACCAACTTTAAGAGTTCAAAAGATTTCAAATAAATTAGACTTACCTAAAAACTGTTGATGCCTTAAAATATGTATGAGTGTTCTGACCAATAAGTGGATTGGAATAACCAATGGTGTAACCAGCAGGCAACTAATGATATTTTCGCAAAACTACGATGGGGACTGTGTAATCCTGTCAACGTAATGAATGTGAATCTTTTCTTCCCATAGTGCTCTACACAATTACTGTCTGTCGGAAGCTTTGAACATTTAGCGCGATTAATTTACAGTCTTTAAAAATTAAAGGAATAATTTATATTTAAATATAGCAAATCAAACTATTTCACTGAAGTAACTAGTTTATGACTTTTTCTTTTGAGTTAAAACACACTTGCTTATAATTATCATCAATAATGGTTATTAATTTTTGTTGAAGTGACTCATTTCACGGTAGTAAATGCATATGGTACATATGTGGATCGCTCTACAATTGAATGAAAACACACATAAACACTAGCTCTTTTTCTTTCCCTCTGACACACATTGCACGTCCTTTCGAGAATATTAAATACCAGAAAATTGGTTCTGGGTAACTCAAACATGAATATTCATCAAAACTCGAATCAACTGGTGATTAAAAAAAAAAACTAGTTTAATAAACGAAAATTGAGGAATGTAGAATACTTTTGAAATAACTTTCAAGTGTTAAATCCTTGGCACACATAGGGCGAATGAGTTAGATGATCAAATATTTTTAAAACATAAACACTTTCGAATATGTTGTCTAGAAATACACGTTTGTACTTCTGAATTGTGAATTTAGTTTTGACAATATGCACTTGCATATCATCAAATATGACTTTTTGTGCTATTTATAATAGCACAAAAAGTAATTTGAATCCCTAACTTAAAGTAAAATTCTTCATTTATAAAGTTATGTTTTTCTTTATTTATTACCAATCACCATTAACAAGGGCGATTTTTTTGCTCATATGATTATTTTCTTTACTTGTATTTTCTACTTTTTTAGTTTATTTTACAGTATATGTTACATTCTTTTTAAACCTTCCCTTATAATTGATAGAACTCCATTTAAACCTGTTACACTTGAATTATATGTATCTAACCATGTTTTCTAGAGTTGAAAAGAGAGTGTCAGAAGCATATACATCACCTGAAATATTTGAGGAAGTTTGCTAAAAAGACTGGTTCACTTAAGCTATAATTTACTATAAGCCTGAAGCACTTGAAGTCTTTGCTACCTAGACCGTAATGACTATTAGAGTGGAACTATTCGGACTTGTATGAACCAAAAACAAGGACCCTAACTTTGAGTAATCCAATTTCACCACACTAGAGAGAACTTGCTTTGCTTCTCTGAGAACTCTAACTAATTTCCAAAGCCTTTACTCCATACATCTGATTGTCACAATTCAATAAACACGTCCCTCAACATCAAACAGTTCCAACTCTTCCAAACAAACTACTAACTTAACAGATGTCGAGCAGTAGAATCTCTCTATATATGTATTCAAAGTTTGACAACTTACTGATTCTTGCAAGTTTTGTTTTATTTAACTATGCTTTTATTCTTTTATTCTCGTTCTTTACGTTAAACATTGCATAAGTGACCAAATACATTATAGTAATGTTCAATAAATGTGTTGTACCAATATGGGTTATAATAGCACAAAAAGTAATTTGAATCCCTAACTTAAAGTAAAATTCTTCATTTATAAAGTTATGTTTTTCTTTATTTATTACTAATCACCATTAAACAAGGTCGATTTTTTTGGTCATATGATTATTTTCTTTACTTGTATTTTCTACTTTTTTAGTTCATTTTACAGTATATGCTACATTCTTTTTAAATCTTCCCTTATAATTGATAAAACTCCATTTAATAACTAAAACTTATACTGTCCTGCAAGTTTTTAATTTTTTTAGAAGAAAATGTGTAATTATTTTTTTCGATATTTATATTATTCATTTTTTATATTAGCATTATTCATTTATTATAATATGAATAATTATTATATTATTATAATATTATATTATAATATTATATAATTATAATATGAATATTATTCATTTTATATTTTTTATATTTTTTATATTCAATTTTATTATATATTATTTCATTTTATATTAGCCATTTTTTTTACGTATTTTTTCTAGTAAACCTAGAAAACTACATTTTTCCTAGTAAGCTCCATTTTGTTATGAGGTTTCTATGGCTTTTCTTGTTTGAAACGTCAAGCGTTAAAGAGTGAACATCTAATTCTCTTACCATGAAATAGAGAATCCTTGTTCAATGAAACTGTTTTGCACGAGTTTCTTCAAAACTGTTGGCGCCTGTTTAATCGAACAATGCAATAGAAATCCTGCATTTTATGGGGTAAACTATTCACTCAATTGAACATTAAAAATCATTAACTTTTTATAGTTTTTCTCCCTTAGTTGAGAGAAAACATTGAAGTTGAGAGTTCAAAGTGTAGATCATACCGTACCCTTTGGATAATGCTATTATTCTGATGACATGGTACTAGGTTCTGACAACAAATACTTGATGATCGTTTAGCAGGTAAAAAAGAGTTTTGTTCTCTTTTGAACAGAAAACATTTTGAGTTCTCACTGTTACAATGTCTTGAGATATTCGTATTAAGAAAAGTCATTGGTTACAATGTAAATGATAGAATAAAAAAATGAAGTATCTCTCTAAAATTTATAAACGCTGTTGATTTCATTGACAAGGAATTAAATGCCTTGATTAATTGTAATGTAGATATTTTCTCCAGAGTGTAACTATTTGACTATTTTTTTCTTTTTTTTGGTTTTATTAACTCCTATCTTAACACTTTTATGTTATAATGAACGTCTTAGAGTTCTCTTTCTCAAATATAATAATCTGCAAAGCTGGAGTAAATTTAAATAAATGTATTTAATGGTAACAGAAGATTTAATGTGAAACTTTTAAAAGGTTGGTATAGACTGTTCAGCTGGATAAGGACACTAGGAAACGAGAGTGGTGGTTCCTTGACAAGAAGGGCTTTTCTCGAAATGGATGTAGAATAGAGTATTAAGACACCTCCAGGTCTCCTTAAGAAGAAGTTGTGGGAAGAATCTCCAGAGAATTGGAACCATCAATGGTCAACCTCAGTCCTTGGGCGGCATGCAAGAATGTTTTAACCCAACTCTCCATTCTAAACTGACAGTCAATATGCCCCTGACCTTCAAACTGTTACAGGCACTGTCTGAACATGGCAAAAACAGGGACTGTTGAATAGATATGGAATAAAACCTTCTTCTCGCTCCAGTTGTGAAACCCACACCAACAAAACATGGAATTAATCTTCCTAAATTGCCCTAATTTTACAAAACAACTATCAAAATGAATACAAAATAAAATTAGTGACTCTAAGTTACCCACAAACACATACATACGAACACATAAACACACACACACACACACACACACACACACACACACACACACATATATATATATATATATATATATATATTCTAATGTAGTGCAATCAGTTATTATGTGGTATTTACCCATTGTAGGGTAAAAATCTAATGAAATGGTCTCCACATATAAAAATTTTTAATGATATAAACATAAGGCAGAAAGTACGAACCTAAGGATGAGTGCCTCTGAATAAGGCTGACTGGTAATGGAATGGACCTTATTTTATTTTATATTAATTTTTGTACTTATTTACTTTGTACTATAGATAACTCTCTGGTGTCATTGTATTTTTTAGTTAATGCCTGAGGAAGAACACTACGTGTTAGAAACGCGTTGTTTATATCATTAAAAATTTTTATATGTGGAGACCATTTCATTAGATTTTTACCCTACAATATATATATATATATATATATATATATATATATATAATCATCAAATAAAATCTTTTCGTGGCTTCTGTAGGAACTGTGATGTACGAACATATTTGAATTACGCCATTGGTTTTTTTTTATGACTATTTGAAATAATTTACGGGGGAAACAATTTTTTGAAACAAAACCAAATTACGTCTATCATTGTCAATAGTAAGCAAAACATGTTTTTCTAGGAGGCATGGATGAGTGTGGAGGGTTACCTGAACCGCTTTCTTCCAAGCAATACTTGGTATCCTTGAATGGGGCTGCAAACTTCTCTCTCGTGTTACCATTAGAAAGGGAATTCTAAAACAGACGACCCTCTAACATCCCTCGCAGCTGTCTTTTCCAATCAAAGAGCCGCTCTCTCCTCCTCGCTTCTCTCCCTTCTCAACCCTTTAGAGCCTTATCTCCATCATCTTTTCACAAACTACACTATCCCTTAACTTTCTCCCAACATTATTCATCTACTTTAACCTCCTCGATATTTTACATTATAAAAGAAACTAAAGAAGTAAAAGTTTTTAACATTTCCTATGCATTAATAAAAGTATTAGATTAACGATTGATATAAAAATCGCAAAATAAGTGATTTTTAAATTACATGAAATTCATTTATGCATACAAATACGATAGAATTTTTTTGTGATATGTTCTTTACGAATTCATAATACTTTCTGAGAACATGTTTTGAACTGCCTTAAATAACTGTTAAATACTAATAATGCATCAGTTCTATATTTCACTTATCCAACAAATTTATGTTCTTCAGGCGATAATAAAGTTTTCAAATGTTTAGATAACATATGATCCTCATTTTTTCAAACTTTTCTGATTTTAATCAATGCATTACATATTAAATGTAAGGAGACATAAGGACTTGAACTTGATATAAATTAACAAAAATGAAAATGATTTTTTCTGTGTTTAGAGCAATACATTTTTTGTGTTATTGTATCTAAATGTAACAAATATACTCAAATATTTTAAATTAAATTTATTTTTAAATATGAAAAACTATTCATATAAAGTTCACGGAAGGGGTTCTTGAAGGTTTTGGTCATAAAGAAAATTCAACTTCTGATTATACGCCGACGTTTCTCCAAAAATTGTTTGGCATTTTCAAGGCCAAAAAAGAATTATTAACGACATAAGAAGAGCAACATAAATACATCCACGGAATACCAACCAACAGAAAACAATAAAAAAACAACAAAAATACAGTAACAAGAAAATTACTAAAGGATCATAAAATACCCAGTGTTATTGTTTATTATTTAAAAACAAACATTTGTTGTTTTAACATAATTACTTATTATTAATTATTAAGACCACAAAACACAACCATTAATATTTATTAAAAGTAATTAGGTTTAAACAACAAATGTTTGTTTTTTTAATTCCAAAATTGAAAATTGTTTTATCTGGAGAGGACAATATTCCTTTTTTAAGGATTCAATTTTCAATTCAGTTAGCATTTGTCACTATTCATAAGTCTCAAGGAGTGACTCTATAGAATGTTTTAGTTTATTTATGTAAAAGAGCATTTAAACATGGCGAATTACACGTTACTCTCAGTAAAAGATTTGCACACGCTCTTAAACTTAATAAAATATTAGAAGTTTAGTGGGAATCGAACCCACGACCTTGACATTGTAAGCCCAGCGTGCTACTAATTGCATCAAAGAGATTTTTGCACAATAAGCTTCCAAAACCTGATATAAATGACAGTAAAAGATTAAGTAATGGTTTTTCAACCTAAATTATGATGATTTAATTATAACAACTTTAGGAAGAGGAAATTTAATGAATTATCGACTTGAATATGAAATTATTATTTAAAATATGAACAAATAATATTTATTATAGTTATCATAATATAGTTATAATAATATTTATTACAGATTTTGTAGAAATTATCAAATTATTATAATTAACACCATACAATGATGTCCATAATCAAAAAAAACTTAGTCATAATGCATATATTTTCTTCTTTTGATATATCTATTTTAATAAAAAAGTTAGAGTAAGGCTCCCGATGCAGCGGAAGGTACATGAAAGTTCTAAATAAAACTAATTCTCTCTAAATTAAGGAGTTCAGGACTAATTGCATTGGCTGTAGCATCTGAGAAATTGACAACTTCTTCCAGTTATCAAGAGATTAACTAATGCTGATATCTATAATGCTTGTATCATTCTTGCCTGTTGCGTAAATTTACTAAATGTCATGCAACTCGCAGTATGAGAGTTCAAGAAGAAGATGGGAAATACTCTAAATTTATGATAAATATTGGTGAAGATTGAGTTGAAAAGAAAGAAAATAAAGAGATTATTACTGTCCGAAGACATGTTTATCCGTACACATAATGTTGATTAGTGTATTGAATACATTTACTATTCATTCGCCAACCCACAAATATTGTTCACAGAAAATTCTATATAAGTTCCATTTAACGGGACACACAGTGAAATTAATCTAAGTTCATTGAATAATTTTCAGGATAAATTAAACAATATCTGTCATATAACTCGGTTTCTGTAGAAACAAAATCCACATATTACGCTCAAGAATTGCTTGGCTAACTAGAGTTGTCTGGATTGCTCCAGTATAAGCTTGAACTCAAACAGTATGTCACGTGTATGTGATGTCATGTGTATGTATGAGAGACATTGATCCACAGCAGTTATGTAATGGAACAGGACTAATAACTGAGGAGCTTCATGATCATGTCCTTGTTTGTAAAATTATCGGATCACGGTGTCAAGGGGAAATATTTTTAATTCCAAGAATCGAAATTGATTTTTCTGAAAAAAACAACTTCTCTTTTTAAAGGATTCAATTTCCAATTCAGTTAGCATTTACCATGACTAATCACAAGTCTCAAGGAGAGACTCCACAGAAAGTTTTAATTAATTTATGTAAAGTAGTATTTCAACATGACCAATTACATGTTGCTCTCAGTTTGGTTAAACAAATAGAAAACATTAAAATGTTTTTCTCTATTCAAATTGTACAAAAAATGTTGAAAATAGAAGAGAACATTCTTAAAAATATGTTTATTATCCTCTTTATTAGAAATGTATTAATGAGGTTATCTGCATTTATGTGAACATGATTGAATTAAAAAAGGAAGGTGTTGGATGACCCAACGGGTCACGGGCAGTCTAGTAAGTGTAAATGTATAACTCAACTTACGAGTATAGTAGCGGCAACTTAATCTACTTTGTTCATCCAAGTTTATTTGTTTGACAAATATTTTTAATTTTAATTGCATTAAAATAATAATATTTTCTAACTAAAAAAAAATTATTTAACTATTTATTATAAAAAATAGTGAAATGTTTGGAATCAGTCAATTTGAGTTATTTCAAATACTGGGTCCAAATATACATCTCAGCACACTATTTCTGATGATATATTTTTTTTAGCAGGAACTTATAACGTTATTGACTAAATTCTACTATTTTAATTAAATAACAGTTGATAATTATAATATATTATAATACATACAAAAATCATTATAGGCTTGTAGTAGAAATATAAGTATGCTATAAGCTGTATTCCTTGTATAAGAGATACAGGTTTTTTAACCAATATATTGAAAAAGGATTTTTGGCTTCTTAGCATACGTATTAGCATGGGGTAAAAAGAAAAAAAAAATTAATTTCGTGATTTTGACTAATTTACATGATTCAAAACTGACTTAATTTAAATGTTTTAAGGTTCCCAATGTTATTATTTTGACGTTATTTGAAGTTTTAAAATCAGTGTGTGCATGTATGTGTGTGTATGTGTGTGTGTGTGTGTGTGTGTGTGTGTGCGTGTATGTGTGTACTCGTATATGGTGGATAGATATGGGTGGGTGTATGCATAGATGAAAGGTTTATGGGTAAACTATGGGTTAAACCATTTCATTCATGAAATTCAAATTTTACACAAACATGGACCTAATAGTGTAGATGTGAACCATTGAAAAGTCACTGTTTTAGCCAAAAATAATTTTAATCATTATTCCTTTTGAACTACTATGTCGATAGTGATGAAATTTTGTAAATTAATGCCATTCTAACAGCATTAAATGGAAAAAAAAATATTAACGTTTTTTAATAACAGGAAGGGTAAGTTTTGATACAAAATGTAAATTATTAACTGATGAGTGATTCTGAAAACACACGACGTAGTTTCACCGTTTAATGGGTCATTATGATATTTTACTTTTGATCATAAAAATATAAAAATAACAACTTTCAGGAGAAGAGCTGAGTGATTTTTTTGTTGTAATTACAAGGGCGAAAGGGACCTTATGGCATATTTTATGATTCCATTTCCAGAATACATTTTTTTTATGCTTATGTCTGGCTATAGAGGAATGGAATATTGTTAATAAATCTATCTAAAATAAAACAAAAACTTGTAAATTATTATTAAACCACAAATAAATAACTTATAAAATGTCAAAATTCAACTTGGAGTAACGGATAACCTTTTGTACTTGTTTAATTTGTGTGCGCAAAAAAAAAAAAAGAGAAAGGAAAGTTTATTGCAAATCGCACCCAGAACAATAGAAGCGAGAGTCATTTCACTAAGGACTAATAGAATCTAAAGCTGATTTTAAAAAGGAGAGAAATAATGTGAATGTAACAGACATGGTGACGATGAGCAGGAATCCAATCAGACTGGTGCCCATCAAATGAAATTATTAAACTGATTACCTATGTGCTTGATAAAAACGCTTTACGAAAGAATTTAGTTAAGCCAACGCAAAACTGATATTAAAATAAAACTAAAACCCAATTGTTTTTCAACGATTTCATATTGTCTATACTTATAGTAAACTTAAAAAGTGCGCCTCTTCAGGATTGTTTTTTAATTAAAGAAGTAGAAGATAATTATAAAAATTGAGGTTCATTTTTTAAAAATTTTAATTGATAAAAGAGTAATTAACTTAAGGTTGAGAATTCAGAGCATAATCTAATAACTGTTGATGGAATAATACTGTGAAGAGAGAAATGGTGCTTTGAGCTAGAGGGGCGTCTTTGGCAAGAAGAGACAATTTGAATTATTTCATTTTCAAGGTGACGCCAAAGAGAAATTAAGGAGTGGATGTTGTCAAGAGCCCGGTAATGCGATTACGCAACATTTTCTACACTTGAGAGCACTCCTGCATTTACCTCCGTCAAGTACTTCATTCAGTAGCATCACTTATGTTCCTAACTTCTTAAATATTTCTTTATACTTTGTATAAGTTGAAAACAAAAAATTTTTAATGAGAAAAAGTTAGTCAAATTTAAATTTTGACATTTATTTTTATCAAACTCTAAAAATACTTAAGTTTATATCAAACATTATAAGACTTAAAGAATATAATTTTAGTTTCTGAGTATATTAATGTAATTCGGATTTTTTTCAGTCACTGATATGGTCATTCATGACGAACTATGAATTCTACTAGTAATAACGCTACTCATCGAAATAAACAAGTCTTAAAGAATATAACTTCAGTTTCTGAGTATATTAATGTAATTCGGATTACATTAATTTTCAGTCACTGATATGGTCATTCATGATGAACTATGAATTCTACTAGTAATAACGCTACTCATCGAAATAAACAAGTCTTAAAGAATATAACTTCAGTTTCTGAGTATATTAATGTAATTCGGATTTTTTTCAGTCACTGATATGGTCATTCATGGTGAACTATGAATTCTACTAGTAATAACGCTACTCATTGAAATAAACCTTTTTAATTTACGTAGTAAAAAAATAGCTATCATGAAAAAAATGTATTTTGAGATTTTGTAAGATTTACGCAATTTAAGACCCTTGGAGTCCAATTTTAAGATTTTCATGACTCTAATGTCGTCCAACTATGTATTAAAAACTTTTAAAACACTCTAAAATGTTTTAAATTTGATAAATCTTACTAAAATTTTTCTGATTTTTATCTTTATGTGGAAGGTTGCCTATAGTTTTATTTACAAATAATAGAAAAGTTACATTATTTTTTAACGAGTATTATTGTTTCTTCTTTGTTCCGGTAAAAATGTGTTTCCCTTTTTATTACCTCTATGTTTGTTAACGATAAAGTTTCAGGAATTTTATGTAATTGCTTAGAGTAATATAGCTCTAAAAAGGAGAATTATTAAGTTTCAGTTTAGTCACTTGTCATATTTCTTAATCAGATCTTAGACATCTCAGAGTGTATTATAGGTAATATAGTAGATGTTAAGTTCTTATTCATAAAAATTCATATGAATTATTGGTTCAAATATTTCGTGATCATAAATCAAATGAAATAATTATGTCGAACATTCATTTTTTATTCTCAAAAGGAATTTGTCATACAGTTAACTACAAAATGGTGTACTTCACACATAGATAATTCATCAGAACACCTAATTTTTTTCACTATGTTTAGTAATTTTCTTAACAACTAGCAAACGTTCCCGTCTTGGACGGAATCAAAAATTATATTATTCTTTGTATTCCAAAATACCATGGAATACCATACCATTATAGTATTATACTAATACTATGATTAGAAATTATAGAATAGTAGAAAATACCATTATTAGTACAATATTAACCAAATGCCTCTGTATACACCACATTAGCCGTCTGTCCTTCAAGTTCACAGAAGAACAAACAGTTGAAACCTCTGACTCTTGAGCAAGTAAACTATAGTTGACCATGTGAGAAAAACTTTCCTTGCTAACCTGAATTCCGGCGTTAGATAAAGTCTCCCTTTGCGACTTAGTTAACGTCATTGCGAAATAGAGTCTGAAGGGACTTTGCAATCATTTCAACGGAAACAGACAGTGGCTTGGAATCAATGGTATGGGTGGTATACACACAGACTCCACATTCCACACCCAGTCATGATGGCCGCCTCTATGACACATCTGTGCAGAGCACAAACTCCGAGTCGTGTCCCGTTGCACAGTTTTGGGGCACTCACGTTTCGTAACATGAAATTTGTTACTGCTACTAAATTGCAGCATGATTGGTGCTCCTACTTTAAGTTTTTACTCATGAGCAGGCAGTCCAGGAGAAATAAATTCAGAGTCAAGAAATTCAGTTAGATAATGAACTGCTTCCTCATCACTCTCTTTACTGACTTGTAAGTTCTTTCCTCGGTATGATACAGCGTGAGAACTTGTTTGTTGATTTTTCCTGCCTGTTCATATTAAGGGTTGAGATTGCTCGTTTACAATACTATTTATTCTTAATAGATAGTACATCCTCAACTCTGAGAAACACCTTTTAATGATGTCAAATACGCAATATATTTATATGCTCCAATGAAATTAAAATCAACTAACAATACCTACTTGCCACACCTGTGTATTTTCAAAACAAACTTGTCTGTGAAGTTGAAAAATACAGATTAAAGCCCCATAACTTCGCTTCTGTACTGAATTATCAATCTATTTGGAGTCTATATTTTAAGCTAGGAATACTGAAATCTAGTGTCAAAGTTTCAGCTTGCTATGTCTCATGGTGGCTGAGTTTACTTGTGACAAACGTTTTTGCTTTAAACGTCCATAACTTCACTTCTACGTTGAATTTCCAATCAATTCAGAGCGTATATTTTAAGTTAGACATACACAAATCTACTGTAAAAGTTTCAGCTTGATATATGTTATGGTGGCTGAGTTTATTTGTGACAAAATTTTGCGGACAGACAGACAAACCGACAGAAATTTTTCTAAGGGAGGATTCGGTTTCTCCAATGTATGAAACGTAAAGAAAACTTGAAATGAGTCAGTTCTAAGCAATGTACAGACAAAATCATTATTTTATTTATATAGATATGTGTCAATATTTAACTTGTTTGCTATTGTTTCTTGTTTGATTATAAGATTAGTAATTTTATTTGCTAAATTATATGATCAAAATAAATGATGAAGTCACCCGTCTCATTTTACTGTTGAATCTTGATTAATTAAAGAATCATACTTCCAAACGCTAATTATCTTTGAAATGAATTTACACTTTATGTAAATTTGTAATCTTACATAGAAGACTGGTGTATGCAATCAAGGTTAATAATTGTTGCAATTTGTGAATAAATTAGTCGCACTCTTATATTTGTGTGATATATGGCTATTAAAATTAAATGCTACAACTAAATCGAGTTACTAATTTTATTACCAAACTTGTAATAATAAGAAGCCTTTTTTATTCTTATGATAATAATATGGACTTTAAAAGTTTTGCAGGGTGATCACTGAATGGAAAAACTTTTAGAAAATTGAGTTGAAAATGTACGAAGGAAGCCATGGTAATTTTGACAGAATAATGAAAGTTTTTTTTTTTAAATAAAAACCAAGTTGTTTACGTAAAGGGAGGGTTTGTTTGTTAAAAATCAGAGAGAGTGGGAGATTTTACAAGTAGTAAGTCGAGAGAGGGTCATGATCGAATATTGATGGGACGATGGAAGAATATTAATACAGGCTCGCTAACTGCTGAATATTTAAAATCACCTGAAGCTGCCTTAATAAGCAGATGAAGCTGACAACTAAACTTACCCCTAACTTGTGCTTTAGCCGCCTGAGTGAGCTTCTCATTGGATCACACTCTCATTCTATACCACAAATTCTACAAATCAATTATGTTCATATCTTACAGTAATTTATTCATATTCCTTCAATAAATCATTTTCTAGATCTTTTTTTTTTTAATGAAAGCATAGATAACTTTATAGTGAACATACACAATATAATTTGTTGTTGATTTCTTCCTAAGCCTACCACATGTGTAGGCCTTCACCTTTAGTGGTGTTATGCAAGATGTAGCTTATTTTTTAATAGGCACCCAGTTTTTTCATGGGTGAGTCACATGACCAAGTGTTATCTTTATAAGGAATTCTACGTCTTTATCTCAATATGTTTATCACAGCAGGGATGTTTACTGAGACCTATCACCATACAGTGTAAAGTCCGAGTCCGGGCTGGCAGCTTTACGCCTCCTCCAAAGATCTTTCATCTAACATATCAGACCTATAAAACCAGGACCACGATTCCAAATTTTAATCTTCAGTATTAAAGGCAAAGATACAAATTACTGTGTTTTAATTTATAGCCAGCCTTGGCAACAAGGTAATTTGATATTTCGCTGACGAGTATAGCTTGGATCTTCGTCATTTCTATAGTAAGAGTGGTTACAGTAGCAAGTGTTGTACAGATACCAAATGTTAGTTGAACCAGACCTAGTGTTAAGCTTTATCTCCTGTTTATGGTTGCCTGTCTCTCAACGAGATAAGGCTACAAAGTTAGAGATACTCCCAGGTTTTTTTTTTTCTAGACAGGGATAACTGTAGGTGTAACCGTTCTTTTGCCGAGGATACTAGTAGACTCTTTATTGTGATAGTTGACTGGAAGACGAAGCCACCATGCTTATTTTTACATTATAATAACAAGGTTATCTGCATATCTATGTGTATGGCAACCTTAAAAATTTTTAGTATCTGGCATTTGGCTTACAATCAAAACTGCAATAGAGTGTTAGCACACATTCTTGAGAACAGCCATTATTGTCTACAGTTTTGCTTATTAAAGGTTTTAGACTTGCACTAACTATTTTTCGTGTTATCATTGCTTTCATCCATTTTACAGTCGCTGAATTAATACATTTATGTATTTGTGCTAATTCAATAGATTGGAAGAAGTTATTTTCAAGTGTTCCTTTAATATCCAAGAACGGGACCGGAGAAATTTGTTTCTTTGGTAACCTAATAACAACCAGAATTATTACAGCTGATTCTGTAAATCTGCCATTCTGACAGGCATTATGAACGTGAAAAAAAGTTTCTTATTTTATAAAAAATACCATAATACTTGTATTCTTTCATTTAATTTTGACAAAAGTTTATACAGTATGCTCATTTATACAGTTAGAGGTATTTTTCCTCATAATTTCCTTATGATTTACCAAATACTAGTACTCTCTATATTGTGATAGTTGATTAGAAAACGAAGCCATCATGCTTATTTTTATATTATAATAACAAGGTTATCTGCATATCTATGTGTCAAATTATGAATGTGTCAGAAATATTCATAAGTCAAATGATTCACATTTAATTGAAATACTGATCTTGCAATTTTTTGAAAAATTCTAAAGTTTTGACCGTTAATACTGCTATTTGTTTCATAATGATCCCAAAATTGTAACCTCTAAAGTTAATAGATTGGAAGAAAAAAATATCTAAAAATGTGAAAGAGTAAATTTTAAATTTTGATTACTTTTAAAAGTAATTTTAAATTTTGGTCCACAAGTAACTTTTATGTGATGCAATATTGCACAAGAACAATAAAGCTTTTTACTCTATAGAGACAATTTTTAGTTAAAATAAAAAATAAAATAACAAACTTTTGGATACATATCCACCCACCCACAGACAAACACACACAACACGCATAAACATCATCGAAAAAAAAAACGTCAAAACTATGGGGCATTGGGAATCTGAAAACCTGTAAATGCATTGAATCTCCAGAAACATTTTTTCCATGATTTCTATACTTTATACATGGTAAGTAAAAAGACTAATGCCTCAGTAAGTAATTTAAATTAAATATTACTACTACCTGCATATATCAAATTAGAAGTAAAAGAGTTTATTTATTCAAAGTTATTGATAAATATTTTAAGAAGAACTTTGTTTAATATATTCCATTAAGTTATACTGAAAGATAAGAAAATTGAACTGGCAAGGAAGTTTGTAAGAGAGGGAAAGGGATGGAGATATGCCAGATGTATGCAGATTGTAGACAAAAATTGAGATAAGAGTGAGTGAGTGTATGAAGACAGTGAGTGCAGTTGTAAGATAGTGTGTTGGGGCTTCATTTATCTCGCATAGGCCTGCCAAGCACTCGCTTGCTTAATATATTCTAAGTTATGTAGAGTAAATTTACACCAACATCTCTTTAATATGAGACAAAGAAAATCTGCAACTCATGCATACGAGTCATTTGTCACTGCCATAAATTAAAGGCTTTTCTTTTTACAACCAAAACAAGTTTTTCATGTATTTAAAAAAGGTATTAATTTACCATATTTTGCTTAAAAAATTCTACAGATGTCTAGTTCAGGTATTGATTAATCTTGGTCTCAAGACCAAGCACCTGCTTCATATACTCAAATATTAAAAAAATAATAATTTCTATCCAAATTGTTTGTATAAATGAAGAATTCACATATTTTGGAATGTGTTACTGTGTTATGTGTGATAATTAGTTTTTTGAGCCCATGAATATTGAATCGAAGCATTTTGTATATATAAATATAATAACTAAATTCACAGAAAGATAATAAAGTGAGCATATAAGAGATCACTAAAATTGAGGTAGAAAGATGTGAGTTACTCCGAATACAAGTGACGACTCAAGTGAATATTTAATTTGAAGAGGCACTCAATCAGTATTGAGAACTACTGAGGGAGGGGGGACAAAGATACATAAGAGAAGCAATAACATTACATAATTAAATAAACAAAAAAAGAAAGTAGAAGAAATAATTAAAAATTATTAAACAACAAACTATAAATGAAAAAAAAACAGGTAAACAAACTTGCTTAAAAAGACTGATTATTAAAAAACAACTATTGGGGCCAAGCATAGAATCCGATCACTTCTCAGGAGACAAATAAGTGCTTCTTCTAAAGCTTTCAATGTGACATTTGTGTTGGAATCAAGAATCTGCTAAGAATCAGTATACAGAAACAGTCATTGAAATTGAGTCTGAGAAAACTCGCATGAATGTCATAAAACTGACTGCGCTTACCAACAGAAGACCTGTGACACAAGCTTAGCTCGGTGAATGATAAACCCACATAAAATGCATTGTAATGAGAGCAGTACAACGTATAAAGGCAGTTGCAAGAATCACAGGAGGTTTTGTGTGCAATAGGTATGATTGCTAAGAAAGGAAGTAAAGGATAGGAGATTATTAATAGGGCGTGTAACATAAGACATCCAGGACGTCCGCTCGTGCTATTCTTGAATTTTAATTAAAATTGTTTACAAATTTTACACACTGTTTAATTTGAAAATCATATAGGTAGGTTCAAGACAGATCGATTTCAGTGAAGGCTGAGTTGTATCATTAGTTTATGCCTGCTCAAAATTCCCGCTCCAGACAACAGGTTGGGTCTTGATAAATTCCGCAGATAACTCTCTAAGAATCATACATCTTTTGGATAGTGGAGAATACGTAGAATCATTATACCAAATCACTTTTAATCTATTTCATCATTATTAACTCTTGTATTTACCTTCACACTTTTCTGTTTATTCTAACCCTTGTGTAATTGTAGTATGTTTTTTAAAGTTTCTTGCAATGTTTTCTCGGATATCAATCAATCAATAAAATATCAAGAAAATAATTCCAAAAAAGTACAAAATTCAAATATGAAAATGATAATTTTTATAAGCAAGAAGTATAATTAAGGAAGAAGATGAAAAAAGAATAAAAAGTTTAAAAAGGTACATAACAACAAGGTTTAGTCATTCTTTAACTATAGAAATGATATTGTGTTTTATGTTAACCAACTTTTTCATGCCTGCTTATATTAGTGTAATTTTATATTGCTGGGTAAAAGTTAGCTGTTTGATTGGTATCAATGTTTTAGTTCAAAGTTCTTCGTTATATTGAAAGTTGTTTTGAAGTACTATCCTAAAATGTATTCATTTTGAACTTCTATTATGATATTTAATTGTTACTAAATTTAAGAATCAATCTGTATACCTGTAGATTGTTATGTGATTACTTGCATATTGTATCACAGAGATTAGTAAACATAATATACTTGGATGTATATCCAAGATCTTGGATCTTGGACCGTACATACTGCAAAAAGATCCAAGTATGAACGAGCAAATATATAACTTTAACAACCAGTTGATAGCTTAGATTTGATTCTTAATTAAATCATAATAAAGAATCATTCATTTATTTCTTCTTAACTATAATATATTTTTATGTTAAAAGCAGACCTTCATTTATGCAAGTTCTATTAAATGTCTTTTCAATTTTCATTTTGACCATACAGATAGATTTATAAAACTCCTAGTGATCAACTTAGGATGGTTACTAAGTTAGGCAACTTACTAATCATTGAATGTAGAATAAAGATTCAAATGAATAAACCACGACCAAATGCTACGTAGAACTAATTAAACAAATATGTAAACTAATCACTTATACTCAGACGCAATCCACATGACATTAAATGCTAAGTCATGATAAGACTTTAAATTCATCTGACCAATTAATTTAACTGTTAGTTTAATTGGATGGTGAGTTCGGACAACCTGGACAATAACGTTTTTCTATTCCAATTACGACCAAAACTAATACCCTTTATAGGAAGCCATCATAAGAAAGCAATTCATTAAAGCCTGCGGTGAACGACAGTCAACGTTATTAAAAATATTTTCCAATTCCAGTAATTGACTGGAATTTCCTACAATAATGGAATAGGGATTGTTTCTACAATTTAAACTTCTAATTAGAAAAATGCAAAAAAAAAGAAATATTTGAAAAATATCCCTTTTAGATTAATTCTTTTAAAATATTTTTTTTTTAAAAAACAAAATCATCAATAAGCGATTCTAATTAATGAATAAATATAAAACATGTAGAAAAGTTTGTTCTGATTTTTCTATACAAAAATGAAATTTGAGATTAATTAACCGATTACTCAGTTCTGACTGGAACTTTTCAAGCTAAAATGGCAAAAAATTAATGAAGTTGATGCTTTAATATTACTTGGTTTTGTATCTGAAAATGTGTTTTAGCCTGAGTGTATGGATGTATGAATGTTTGACCGTAATGCTCGTCCTATACATAATGGAGAACAGGCAGAGTGATTGAGAAACCTCTGACTACATTGATTTTAAATCCACGCACAACATAAATGTTTTCTTTAACAATGGAAATTTCTTCAAAAGACATTATTAAACTCTTTAAAAAAACTATATTAGCTGCTTTATTTTCTGTAAATTAATGAACACATAATTTAGAACTACTGAAAGATTATTATAAACTACACAAAGTTATGGGCTGAGAGTACAATCAAGAATAGCAGAAACAAATATTTTTTAAAGTGAAGGGAAGCAACTTTAAAAAAAGCTGCGTAAATATAACTGCTGGTTATATAGCTGCGTTATATTCTAATTGATTTATTATATTTATTTATTAATTAGTTTAGATTATCATTTATTAGATTTGGCCTATGCATAATTGCACCTGTTGTTCACCTAAGAAGAGTTAAAGTAAAGACTGGACTCCGACTGGATAACAGTTACCAAAATATTTTGTCTGGAATTTTAGCGATTCTATTATAAAAGTGAAAGTTGTGTCAAATCATACCACTCAACACATACACATCAGTACATCTCTAAGAAGTGCTTGAAATAATATTAACATTTTCTTGCCACATATAAGCTGAAATATTCGTTTTCAACCCTCCAAATATAGCCTGGGTAAAACAACAATACAGTTGTAGAAAGATAGATGAATTAAACACCCAATAAAGGGAAAAATTATAAGGAAATTTTTACGAGCTGTTAGAACTATATTACAAGTCAAGAGATTACAGAAACTCACTACTATATATTGAACTAATGTAGTGAGTTGTGTGATCTCTTTTTAGTTTACCGTTTTTGATAGCAGAAACAAAACAAATTTAACAGAAAGAAGAAATTTTTTTTGGAATATTATAATTTTACAAAAACTGTAATTAAAGAGAACTGTAATAAAATTATCAGCATGAATTTATTTAGAGTTTATCTGCATTTATGTGAACATGACTACATTAAAAAGGAAGGTGTTGGATGACACAACGGGTCTCGGGTGTCGGGTTTACGGGTCTATAGCAAACTAGTCTGGTTTACTATAAAGTGAAGTGTAGTTACAGAATGTGAAACTACTGTTTTATATGCTTAAAGACACCAAAAAATTGGTTTTCTTGAATCTGACCAGCTGAAATGAAGGTGCGTTTTATATGCTGTCAAATTCGGTATACGATTATATAATACTGTGTATTCATAGACTCTAATATCCACATAGTGCATAAGTTTTGTGATATGAGAGTAATGATACAACCTAACGAAACTGTGTTGGCTCGAAATTTCGGAGTCTGAATACAGTTTTGTTGTTTATAATTAAATGTAAAGTTATATCCTGTTATTGCCTTAACAAAGATGCTATGAAGTTATTCCAGTCTAGGATAGTTTTAATTAATTATAAATTATTTGATAGTAGCTGGACTAATGTTCAGTATTAGAAGGCGTAAAGAGAAGGATATAAAGAAGCCGTAATGAACGTAAACGAGATTAATAGCTAATAAAAGGCGTTCAGCTCCCGAACTTATAGCCGAAGATAAATGAAGCCACAATATAGTGCTTTAAATGCTGGCAAGGTAAACTACTAGATTAAAACTTATGGTAAATGAGTGTATGAAGAAATTGAATTTTGTTTGCAACATGGTATGAAAAAAATTTAGAAGGAGAAAACATAACACTTTTACTGTATATAACATAATAAGCAAACATGTTGTTTGCTTCTCCAAGTCAAACATTAGTGAGAGAAACATAACCTGCCTTTCCAACACAGTGAAAAAAGAGTATGACTCTAACAAAACTTGTTCTATTATATTTATTTGTGTTAATAAAGTATAATGAGATATACTGTTTTCATTATGCTTTATTTTATGACAAGTCAGTGAAGTTATATAGAAAATTATAACTTAAATGAGGAAACATCACTCATTTGACTAATCACAAAAATTTGATTACCATCCAAAAATTTACCAATAAATTTGCATCAGCGTGTTTTATTGAAATTAATTATTATTAGTGCGATAGGAGAAAGTTAAATTCTCTTCGACATTCTAGAGTTTATTGTTTTTTACGTTTTGAACGTTTAGAATTTTTAACTTGCAACAGTGATCTGAAAGCATTCTTGCACCCTACTGGTACAGGATAGCTATTACTAAATTTGCTTATTCAGATTTTTTTCTCGTATTATGGCTATTACCGTGAGGATGAGATCTGGCTCATAGAAAACAAATCCTCATATAGATAGAAAACAACTATTTGTATAAATATGTTAAACGGTTTAAGGGGCCGGCTTGCGGCCTATGTGTGTTCTCTCTTGGGACGACCACTGTAACCTAACCTAACCTAAATATGTTAAACACCTACTGTTTAAATGGCTATAATAATTCTCTCACAATGCCAAAGAGTCGGAAGAGTCCAAATTACTAAAGAAAAAATTATGCAAATATGCAGCTCATCTCTTCATTAAGTTAAAATGGAAGTATTTGAGAGTCTGTGATAAATGATAATAATATACTTTTATATTTGCTTTTAATGTAGAAAATTGAATAAAAATTACAATTATGTTATGAGCTGTAACTCAGACATGATGCCTTTGAAAAGTATTATACTTAGAGCAATCTACAGAAGAAACAAGAAAAGCAAGAGCTAGCAATGTTAAAATGGTTAATGATGTTACTGATGGAAGAGTTGAATAACTGATAGAGTTAGTTATAAAAGAGGAGAAATGGCAAGTGTGCCCTTCACATTGCTCAATGCTGAGAAAAGTCAAGTACGATCATATTTCATAATTCTACAGAAAAAAGGGTGTAGTTGAGAGCAAATATTCTTCAAAGGGATATGAGGTGAATAAGTAAGCTTGGAGGTAGATGGGGAAGATAAAAAATGCGGGAAGGTTTCTTTTTTTAAATGTATGGTCTAATCTATTCATACCTAGGCAGAGTGATGTAATAAGGAAAATAATTCTGGTAAAAGGAATGTCTGTGCACGATTTCTGACAAATGAGTTAGATAGTATGTAGGGGCTAGATTAGCTCAGTGAACTGATAGGACCGGGGTTCGATTTATTCATGCGAATGGTGAATAAATCTGAGCACGTTCTCCCTCGGAGAAGGACGTTAAACCGTCGGCCCCCGAACCTGTACGATGTCAGGTACTCTTTAAAGATCCCTACTCTAAAGACACTTGAGTCAGACAAAATTTAGGACTCCCACTGTAGAATCAATCTTCATTGTATGGTATCACAAAGGGCCAATGCTCGGCCTACATGTGTTCCCTTATGGGTCTGCCACTGCAGTCACCTAACCTAGATATTATGTATTAATAAAAGAGTTACTAACAACTTTTTCTCAAATTAGATGACAGCATAGTATTTTTGGTATTAAAGTATAGTTCAAGTAATTAGTTGCTCATCAAGAGATGTTGTGAAAGATCTCCTCCTTTCGCTTTATCGAAAGGAGGAAAGGTTTTCGAAGGCTGATGGGAAAAATGACCATGTTTTTTGTTGGACCAATTTAAGAACATTCATGATAATAGTAGATTAGATATGAGAAGTGTTAAAGAAACTTTTTTATAACTTGTCTTGACAAGTATGTATAGAACTTTATCATATTTACACCCTTTGCAATAAATATGAATTGAAGCTATAATTTTCCTTCAAAATAAAATACATTGTCTTACAATATAAAGTAAACAAGAATGACAATGACTGATTTATTGCCTCGACAGAATTAGAAGAGTTAGAAACATTATGGAATATCTCATGACAATAAACTTCAGGCTAAATGATTTTCAGTGAAAAATGAAAAGAGCAGATGATAAGCGGAGAAAAAATGAAAGATGAGTGGATGGTAGAAAACTGTTTAGTGACCTGGCAAGCTTGTGAAATCGGAAAAGCAAGGAATAAACTCACATCGTCTCTTCTTAAGGCTTGACTAGTCAAGGAAATATCAGCAAGTAAACTATGACTTTAATTAGTGGGATATCCCAGTTAAACTAACTGGGCTACTAACAGGATAATATTATTATAATCATTAAGTTTACTAAAGATTTCATGTAAAATAATTGAGGAGACCACAGTAAAAAACAGTGAACTTATCAAAAGTTTAAAAAATTGTAAACCTATAGACTATAGACTTAAAAAAATTTAACACTATGTATATTTTAATGTTAAATTTAATGTAATGTCTAATGTAATTAATTCTAATATTAATCTGTATTTTTAATGTTGAATAAGATCCGATACAGCTTGTAATATACTATATGGAGCATGCTATAAAAAAATTTGAGGAGATTAATATGAGGAGTATGACAACTTTTATAAAGAAGTTAGTTCTGAGAATTAGTACGCTTTATTTGATGTTGCCGGAGGAAAAAGCGACCTTTTTCAAAATTTACACTTGTAATAATGGAAATACTGTCTCAGTTGTCCACATGGTGAGTCAGTTAAATAAAAAAGTTTACTAAGAGCAAATAATAGTTCTGTTTTGCTCTTTTGGACTGTCAAATCAACGAGTACAATGCATGAGTAGTCAAATCTACAACCCTTCGACACCCCGACCTCCTGCTGTTCCTTTTTACCAAACTTCTTCGTTTTTATCAAATTTAATTTTGCTTCTTCGTAGCAGTACCAATAATGAACGTCTGTCTCAAAACAACTTTCGTAGTCTAGTTAATATATCAATACTATCCTAATAAATCTCTCAGGAGATGTACTACTGTCTACAGCCATAAAGGACTTATTGGAAAGATTTCCAGCTTTTGTTGGCAACCTGATTTTGTTGTCAAAATGCTTACGTGAACATTAATTTCTTTCGCTAAACACTTATATTAAACTCTCTCTCCCTATAATCTTGGTTTAGTATATGGATACAATATTTCCTACTTCTATTTACACTTCAATATAAGTGTTTATATGCTCTGCGATAGTTTTTTGTTAACAAAATCAAACACTAGTTGTTACGCTTGCTATAACAACTATATAAGAGTTTTTCGTCATGTCCATCCTTCTGATTTATTGTTTACTTTTTCCTAACTGTTTTCTAAAGCTTCTAATTCTGTAAAGGAGAACAACCAAGTGGCTGACGAAACTGTTAACCTTCTCATTTTTTTAACTTCAATTACACAACTTTCTTTGCCATCATTGTACCTGTCATTCATCTTATTTTTACATCTTGTAGCTGTATATATATCAACGGAAGAATACATTTTTTTATTATAATTCTTTTTACAATGTTTGGTTTCTCATCTAGTCTACTCCTGATGACGAACAACAGTTCGAAATATTGAATTCTGTAAGTGTTCTTTTTATTCTTTTTTCTGTGTCGCGCTTTGTGTAATTTAAAGTTATATATATATATATATATATATATATATATATATATATATATATAGTTCACACAGGAAAGAGAAAAACAAATAAAGACACACACAAAAGACTCACAACGATATTTCGACAGTCGTCCTCATCGGGCAGAAGTAGTCCCTTTGAGTAGCTGAAGCTAAAAATCAAGTATATATATATATATATATATAGGTGTGTTATCTAATCGGGATTCGGTCAAATTTTCTAGGTTCAAAAATCAAACACTCATTGCCGAAGTTTCGGTTTTATTTTAAAATCTTTTTCATAGGCAGAAGTAAGAATTTTTTGACTAAGAAAATGAAATTTACATTATTTAAAGGAACAACAATCTTAACCGGACAAAACGTTCGACTAGATTAATAAGATAACAAGATGTTATATTCTTGAATCTGTCATATATATATATATAGAAAATTAAATTTACATTATTTAAAGGAATAACAATGTTATAAAACGTTCGACTAGATTAATAAGATAACAAGATGTTATATTCTTGAATCTGTCATATATATATATATGTAGAGTTAGCTTCAACTACTCAAAGGGACTACTTTTGGCCGATGAGGACAAATGTCGAAATATCGTTGTCAGTCTTTTTGTGTGTGCTTTTATCTGTTTTTCTCTTTCTTTTGTGAACTATATATATACGGTTATATATATAACAAAAAGTCTTGATAAACACTTGTTAGAAGAAATACAAAAAATTAATGCATTTATAGTACAAAAGGCATCTTGCTAACTAGAAAATGAAGTGAGCTTCTTTCGTCGTTATTAAAATCATAAATTTATTATCAATTACTACTTTTCTGGTCTCTTATGAAATTGAATAAATTTTTTGTTATAAATTCTCGATCCTTGTTGAAATGAAAAGGAAGTTGTTATTACAGTCTAACTCGATAAATCGATTTTGCCTCTAGATCAGAATGCAGAAGGTGTAGCTGTGAGAAATGGACTTGTTAGTCCTTCATTCCACACAAGGCCTAACTCTCCTTTGTTCTGTCATAACCCAATATTTCATTTTGCTTCTTCAATTCTCCCATACAACTGGAACATTTGCATTACCTTCTTCTTCGTCTTTTTTTTTTATATATATATCATTGAAACCAACATCAATATTTGACTTTTATATTGAGTTATTTAAATTATTATGCATACTAATAGTTGTATAACTTAGTTTGTTCAGTGTAGCATCCATTTCAAACAATTTTAAGTCATTCTGTCACTAAAATAAATAAATTTAAAAACAATATTCGTATAAAAACTTTCACCACATCTGAAATGTTTACTATAAAAACAAATGTATTATATAACTAGACGGTTTGAATAAACAAGTAATTTATATTTATTAGAAGTTGTTAAATTTAAATTTATCAAGTAGAAGGAAATAGGATATATAAATATTTAATTAGCTTTCCATTACCATTAAAATAATTGAATATGACTTATAAGTATCATCATACTTGTGTTTGAAATAAATATCATAAGTTGCACTGTTAGTCGTATTCCTAGTTTTTTGTTTTTTTATGATGGATAATATTTTACGAGTCAACTCTGATAGAGAAAGTGAACTCAAGAACATGAGCCCGTATGTATGCCGGCTACTGGTTAGAGACCTCTCCTCTAATACAAATAAGAAAGAAAACTTCATGACTCTCATTGGAAAGTGGCAACCCAATCATTGCCTCACCATGAGGTCCTTTTCATCAAGGTAATACTAAAGTTGAAGCCTTTGCTTCTAATGATTTAGCCTTCGAAACCAAAAATAAACAATAATAACATGGTTACAGTTTTAAAACATACCAATTTAAAAAAAGGAAATAAATTATTTTATCTAAATGTGGAATAAATTCAATTAAAGGCTAAATATTTTATTTCAACGTAAAGCCATGGCAACAACATTATGATAAATAAATTAAGAAATATAATGAAAAATATAGGTAGCAGTTTAACCAATATTGTTTGGGAGAAACATTTCTTTCATTAATTAAAAAGCAAGGTTAATTAAACTGGAGAATTGAGAAAGGTGTTGTGACTCACTCTACTGTATTCAAAACAGTTTAGGAATAGAAATGGTTTTTAAATACTGGGTGGAACCAAAACTTTATTAATTAAACTAAATACATGAATGCGCCCAGTACACACACACACACACACACACACACACACACACACACACACACATATATATATATATATATATATATATATATATATATATATATGAAGTTTACACCACAATGGAAAAGGAGAACAATAGAACAAATGCTCTGAGCGGGTCAATATATGTAATCAGAGAGAAAACAAAGTAAAAACTGAGAAGCTAACGTAAAAGTAACGGAGAAGGAAGGTAACAAAACATCTGTTTAACTATATTGTTCCATTGTTTTCTTTTTTCCGTTATAGTTTAAACTTCATTGATTGCATCACATGTTTATTTATTGTCATTTTTCTGCATATATATATAAATGAAAAAAGACAACAAATAGAAGAAGCGAGAAAACTTACTGGATCGATATTTCGAACTGAAGTTCGTCGTCAGGGAGAGAGTAGAAGGGAAGAAGAAGAAGAGGTACGTGCGTTCACTTGTACCGGCAGAGAGCGACTCAGCCGGTACAAGTGAACGCACTTACCTCTTCTTCTTCCCTTCTACTCTCTCCCTGACGACGAACTTCAGTTCGAAATATCGATCCAGTAAGTTTTCTCGCTTCTTCTATTTGTTGTCTTTTTTCAGTTATATATCTGTCCGGTTTGGACCGTTTTAATATTTTGATATATATATATATATATATATATATATATGAGTTAGCTTCAGCTACTCAAAGGGACTATTTCTACCCGATGACGACGACTGTCGAAATATCGTTGTGAGTCTTTTGTGTGTGTCTTTATTTGTGTTTTCTCTTTCCTGTGTGAACTATATATATATATATATATATCACAAAAAACGATCTAAAAAGGACAACGAGAAAAAACAAGAAAGGACAACAAGAAAAACGATCTAAAAAGGACAACAAACGTTTCAAAGTAAGCTATAGGTACACAGTAAATAGAAAAACAGACTTATAGTCTCTAATTTCGGTTTAACCATCATCAGGAGAGAAGAGATAGAGACACCAAGCGCACTTGCGAAGCGACGCGCTATTATATTCAATCAGCCTCCTACCTTTTCTTACCGTGGACCTTCCTTCGTTAAATCTATTTTCTCCCATATTTCTTCCAACAATCTCTGTGCTAGCAGAGGGATGCAGCGATGTGAACGCAGTAACTGTCAAACCTATCCCTTAATTAACCCCAGTCCTTACTTTACTTCCTCTCTTAGTAACAACTGCTACTACTTTGTAAAGAAAAAAAAAAGTTGTAATAGTTGTAAAGGTCAGGAAGGAAACTTTGAATCATATTAAACCCTATCGAATATTGCCAGTTGAGTAGAATTGAGGATAGGATGGAGTGGGCACATGGCTGATTGTTGAGATGAACACAGTTTGCTGTACTCATCCGGTATGGGAATATTTCTAAACAACCAAGAGCCAGCCATTGATACTATAAGATAGACATCTAAGGCCAGACTTACAAGACCGCATAGGTACTACAGCCCCAACATCAAAAGCTTTATCGCTACCAGACCAATGACTCTCAGCTGATGAAAACTGACCTGTTGTGTAGATGTCCTTACCTAACGGGATAGTAAGGGGGGAGGAGTAACAACCCGTTCATCGGCATGACTACTGGTCCACTATCCCCTAGACACACTTACTTTACCTTAAATACTTACTTTAACTTACTTAAATAAAACATTGACTTTAACTTTTCAATAGTTTATATGGGTTTCAAGAGTTTCAGTCCTTGATGTTTTTTACCTTGTTAATCAAGTTCATCTTTTACAAATATAAACTTGTTAATATTTTATTAGTTTTAAATACTTTATATTTATCTTAGAAACAAATTTATTTTTATTTATTTCAGAAGGATGCATTTAAATCTTATAACTGTATGACTGGTATAACTGCAATTATATTTCAGTAAATTCAAGAACATTAAATTTGATTATCCATAGAAAAGATGACTAGCAACTTTAACATCAAGAAAATTAACAAGAAAACAGCTAAGAAATGAAATAAGGGTGTGCTTAGATACGGCATGCATTGGAGCAGATATAACGATTTCAATTTACTGTCAAGTTCTACCCTCCTCGGGTAGTTAAAATTTTATCTATATGATTTTTCTACACCATATAGAACATAGAAAAAGTTAATACCATAAAAGTTAATAATATAACAATTATAACAATCTTGATTACTTCTATCTAGAGAAAAAGAGAATGATGGTGTGAGTGAATGTGAGTGATAGACAGTGAGTCAGAATGAGTGAGATGGAAAAAACATGCATAGAGATGAGGCTAGGGAAGAAAGGAAGAAAGAATACGGGGATAAAATGAAAAAGTTTTATTATCAACTCTGGAATAAAAGGGAGAAGTTAGAAGAAACTGATAGGGAATAACAGAGCGATAATGTTAAGTTATTGAGGGAAGAGGGATATAAATGTTTGTATGTCCCATGTATCACTCACTCTCTCACCTTCTTCATATCAGTTTCTTCTTTATCTCAACATCACTCTCGCACCGTCACCTTGTAGACCTTCCAACTTTTACGCGAGCTGTATTCTCCTCATACCCATTTCTTCTTATCACTTATCGGTCTAAAAAATGAGATAAACAAATTTATAGAGACAATTATAGATTAAACAAATTAAGAAAATGACTTTAATTTTGAAAACTGTTGGCTTAAGTTTTTCTAAATTGAACTGATAGGAATACATGAACATCGCGAGCAAGCTTCGGTGACGTCATGGTCTGGAGATGAGTGTCTTGTCTACCTTTGGCCTACATGACATTATGTCATAACCTAGTACTCCTGTAAAGATCCAATTAACTATATCTGACCTCACAGTTTACCTAAAAAAAAATAGTTTCTATGTTACGATTTGTATTTGATATGTAGTCAACCTATAAAATTGGCTTTTTAAAAAAAAAAAAAAGTAGAATTTTTCTTCCAACCATACAATTTGAAGCATCACATGGTATTACCTGTAGTTTAGAATAATAAACTTATTTCTAGTTATGAGTAAGAAATAAATTTAAAGCTTTGAAGTATGTATCTAACATCGTTGAAGACATGTTTCCATACACTACTTTATGAGGATGCAGTTATTAATACAGAAAAATACGTCAATCTGGCTTTTAATAAACACTTATCGTGTTTATTAAAACACGAAAACAAAGAAATAAACTTTATTTCTTGGCAATATTTACATATGGTTTTAACTGTATGTGGCGGCAACGTTGGCAGACGTTGGCGAAGATTCAGGTGATGCAGCCATCTTGGACGACTCGTTCGTGTCTTGAGGGTTTATTGCGAGTTTGGACTGGCCAGATACACGTCTTTCACGTGTGCTTCTCAATATACAATGTTGTATTGATTGTAATAAGTTCGCTTCTTGGTAACAATCATTTTAAAGTGATTTAACTGGAAATAATATAGACTAAATTGCTATAAAGCATATGCAAGCTTCTCATATAGTTAGAAAGAAAGCTATAGTTTGATATAAATCATTGGTAAGTAATAATTTGTACAAATATTTTTGGGAACCCAAGTAGATGAATATTTATCCAATCATAGCACTTGATTAACAGCAATATAGAATTCTGGTAACTTAAAATACAAAAACATGCTATGAAATCTAAAATGGATTTTTTTATGCTAGAAATATTTTATTTATAAGGAAATTAGCAATATAATACTGTCAGGAAATTAAAAAAGTTGTTATTTCGAGGACAAATAATTTTCTTTACGAATTTTCATTAAGAAAAATAAAATTGTTTTTACCAAAAGTGAGTTGATTGCAATATGAATGTTGCTAGCTAAGACTGTGTGAGATTGCTTAGTCGTCTTTTGTTTATGATAAGTTTCGCACACGTGTTGCTTCATTACCTGCCTAGTCAGCACATTTCTTACGCTCGTATTAACTTCGGACCTCCCGGTTTTCCCCGCCAGCTTGCCCTCATATGGCTTAACATGGTTATACTTTCAAACATTTTTAACACCATGAGGAAGCCAGCCAAGCAAGCGCTTGTTAATTAATACTTTTGCCTCTGTACATCGCTTTTCTTAAGTTAAAACAAGTGGAATAATTTTCAAGTTTTCCTTCCTTTGGGATATTTATTAACAATTAAACATTGTATTAATACATAGTAGCTGTTTTACTATTAATTACACCAATTAATTCTAGAAATTGATTTTTTTTGAACAATTCATATTTTATGACCTGAAAACAACTACATTGTCACATTTTGATAACAGATATCTGTTTCTTTAAGGCTTTAATTAATTTGACTTTTGCCAAATAAATTGTGAAAAATAAAACTATATCAGCGAAAAGTACAATAAGTCGTAAGAAATATTGGCAAGAGATGACAAAATTCATAGTAACAATATAAGCTATGTCAAAAATCAGAAAATTGTATGGGTGTCATTTTTTTTAAACTCTTCCTAAAGAGAGTACAGGACTGATCTTTCGGCGTCTTGAGTCTGTACTCCACTAGAGTTCACCTCTAAGGTTTTAAGATATCGATAAGAAATTAGCTCATCCATAATTAGGACCATAAAATACATAATTTGAAAATGGTAACATTGTGTTTCCAAATGTTCACTTTTGCAGAGTGTGTAAATCAATTTTGACTCTTCTTCAGTGTTTCTGTTTGTAACTTTTCATTTTAATTTGTTAATATTACTAATTTTCTTAAGCCATCACAACGATGTGTATTAGCAAAACGATAGATGTATTACAATTTAAAAAATTCTAATTTCAAAAGAAATTGTAATGGAAAGAAAAATGAACAACAGAGATAAGTCGCACACATGACTTATTAGAGAAGAAATAATCGCTGATTACACTTGTAAAGGTGGAAATCTACGAATTATACCACCATTAAAAAACACAAAAAGTTAAATTTTTAAATATATTAGACGTGATAGTGAAGACAATGAAAATTAATAATTCACGACTTTTAAAGATAACTGTTTCTTGAGACGCCTTTGGGGATTTTTTGGGATATATAGACAAAGAAATAACTGAAGCAATATATCTTAAAGAATACTTGGATTCCTTTTATAATGTAGTTGTCTATTTGGTCTTTATGATTATCATGCAGTAATTACTTGGAATAAACTACAATAAATATTAACAGTTATTTTAATTTTTTTTAATATTAGTTAAAAACTTATGTTATACATTAAATATTCACTTTTAAATATATACGAAGTAAATTTTAAAAAAATTATGTTCAATCATTTTATAATTGGAAGGCTCTTTTAAATAAAAGATGTAAAAAAGTTGTTAATAATATGAATTCATTTAACTTTTTCAGATATTTGAATTACAAAAATCATTAAATGATTACAAATTTAAATTACAAATTAAGGGATAACTACTTCAAGTTCTTTTTTAACATTCTTTAAAATTGATTTCATGAACTCAACTTAAGAAATCTCAGTGATTTTATTTGGGTTTTAATAAGCATTAAATTTTTGTTTGAAGTATTTCTTTATATATATATATATATATATATCTTTATGTATATATATATATATATTTATATATATATACAATTAAAAGAAACGGTCCAGCGGACTTTTTTAAAATAAAATAAATTCAAAACGAAGAAAACACACAGAAAGACACAGACATAACTCACATCGATATTTCGATACTCCCTGTACCGCCCTGTCTTCCTGCGGGACTCTTCGCTCTTCGCCCCTCACACCTCCTGATGACGACGATGGTCGAAATATCGATGTGAGTTATGTCTGTGTCTTTCTGTGTGTTTCCTTTGTTTTGAATTTATTTTATATATATATTTCATTAAAGACATATTTGTTAATTATAAGATATTATTATGAGAAAAAAGTTTGGAATAAAGAAGTATAAATGGTAAATAACTATATCAAACACAATCAAATATAAATTATTATTACATTATAAAATAAAAGAATAAAACATTTTAAGAAAATAATAGTGTGATAAAAATAATAAATAAAAAACTATAATAAGAGTGAAAATAAGAAAACATCTTTCGGTTTTGGCCTAAGGTGTGTAGAATGGTTTTTACGAACCAGTTTGTGTTACCTATTGTGGTTCAATGCTGACAATATCATTCGTATATTAGATATTATCAAGTAAATCAACGCATAAGAAAATGTAACGAGAAACATTTGAGTTATTTTGGTATATACCTTGAGAGAAAGTAAAAGCTTTTCCACTTTTACTCTCCACTTTTTACTTTTTTCCATTTTGTGGTAAAAAATCTTCTTCTATCTTCTACTCATAGACCATTGTTTGAAATATTAACCACAGTATGATGTTATTGTCTATGAAATTGCAATGTTTTTTTGCAATTTATAGTTCTATGAAGTCAAAATAGACCATTACATTCGTACTTTCAAATATAATATAATCAAACACGAACATACACACACACACACACACACACACACACACACACACAGAGATTATACACAAATAGCCAAGATTCTTGACTTGGCTTCTAAGCGGGTCACTTCACCTTTCTAATGACGAGAGATCTCAAAATATCGTAAAATATTTTTGTCTTTCCTTCTGTATGTTCTCACTCAACGATTTTATTATATATATATGTAACTACAATATGTAAGCTACAATTGTTAGAAAAATACACTATCCAGTGTGACGAAAACACTTTGTCATAACTGGATGTGATTGTCTAATTGGATATGAATTAGAATTAGCTATTTCATTCAATTTCTCATTAAAGGATATTCCTACAAAAACTTGATATTTCAGTTGTTTTCATTAGTTGGGAAATTTATTAAATATACATGTGAAAAATTGTAACAAAGAGAAAGAAGGTTGTGTACAAGATTCCTTGTATGAATTATGATTCAGCATATAATGGGTGAACGTAAGTAACCTATTTACTGGTGTTAAATAACACAAATACTCTATAAGGTGATAAGAAATATCTAGGGCATTATTTCAGCATATAAGAATAACAAGAATAACACAACAAAATAGAAAGACGCATTTTTTTGATCCTCAGATCTAAAGAGAAACATTGTGAAAAATACCTTAATTAAAATCTATTTTAAAAATCTGGCCAACAGCAGTCCAGGTATCTTTAAGTTAGACAATGTTTTTACTCAAGGTGTACTTAAACAAATCAAATCCATTGCTAACTTCCAACATTTCAATATGGACAGTAATCCTACTAATTACTTTGCTCCTGTAACTTAGTGTTGTTTATATTAATTTTGCTTGTTTTTTTTTTTGCTTCTCTAACTATTTTTGCATTAACATTAATTAATTTTAGCATTAACATTCATTCACTCTCTGTTGATAAAGTGAATAGGTAAGATCATTTAGTGTTTCCTTTTTACCTTTATTTTGCGCTTTTATTCAGTAATACCATCAAATGCTGATATCGATTTTTCTACAAATATAGATATATACTTACTATTCATTCCTTTATTTTTTTCTGGTGTGTATATATTGATGTTAGTATATATATATATATATAATTAAAATAAGCAGTTACACATAAACTGAAACACAACACAGACTCACTTTTCAATATTTCGACCATATTGGCGGTCGTCCTCAGGAGAAGAAGTAAATTGACGGAGGGACGACAGTCAATTTGACAAGTCAGTTTGACTGTCGTCCCTCCGTCAATTCACTTCTTCTCCTGAGGACGACCGCCATTACGGTCGAAATATTGAAAAGTTAGCCTTTGTTGTGTTTCAGTTTATGTGTAACTGCTTATTTTAATTGTTATCTGTCCTGCCGGACCGTTTTTTCGTTTATCATGGTATATATATATATTGTTAAAAGTAACAGCAGCTTCTGCTTTTAACAATATTTGCATACAAGATTTGCTGCCGATTTACACTATATATATGAGTGGTGTGTGTGTGTGTGTGTGTGTGTGTGTGTGTGTGTGTGTGTTTGTACATTTCATATCATATTTTAAGACTAAAATTCAAAACATATTGAGCTCTAAAAATCATGTTTAATTTCAATCAATATTTATTAAAGTGTAACAGAAAGATCTAAGGGAATTATGTGAATGGTTAAGTAATCCTTTATTTAGGCTTTGACAGTCAGTGGCCAGTGACAGCAGTCAGTCAATTGTCATGCCCATGTTGAAAAACAATTTGTTGAAACCAATATTTATATTTAACTCCCAGGTATACATTTATGTATATATATATGTATATATAAATGTACAATAATATCAAACGGAATTGAATATATGCTAATCTAATGTGACGATTAATAACCAGAATCTCTATTGATCTAATTAATTTGTTTTGCTTGTTCAATCATAGAGTCAATATCATTAAATTCATTTAATTCAAGCAATTAAAAAAAAATTTAATCAATTACTAAAATTAAACTTTTCTAAATCTCTTAATGGTTTATTTTATCAAATATAACTGTTCCCTATATTTCGTTTGTTTGTTATCAAACGAAATTATTTGGTTTTATGCAAATGTTTGGTTCTAAAAAATTAATTAAATTAAAAATCATTACAATGTTCTAATCAAGCATAGCAATTAAAGGTAGACTTTATATATATATATATATATATATAACACTAGTTATAGAAATGTTATAGAGTAGTAATGAAAAATGCATTTCAGGTATTCACATTATACATGTTTATTAATTTTATTCATAATTTTTTTGTTTTAATTGTCAATAAGAATTGTTCATATTCTAGGAAACTACAACAAAATTATGTTCTATAATTATTTTTACACTATATAAATTTTGTGTAAAGATTGTTGTATATTAAACGGGATTATAAACTGTCTTGTTTTTAATTTTGATAAACATTTTGTATATTTCAAATCAATAATGATAAAAAAACATAGTTTTGAATATTTCAGGATAGACTCTGAAAAAGATAGGAGAATCGAAATTTTTAACTGTAAGATAAAATTGAAAATTAAATTTGATATAAAAAATATTATTTTAAATTTTGCTCTTTAATATTTCATTTTCTTTTTTTTTTTTTATAGATTTTATTAGTTCAATTCAGAGTTAGTTGAATTAATACTAACTACTACTACTTTTTTACTACTACTATTTTTTTCTAGTATATGTGATTCATACTCGCACAGAAAAACTACGCTTTCCGAAGGATATTTAAAAAAAAGTCTTAAAAAAATCTCCGGACTTCTTAAAAAGTCCTAGTATTAAAAAAAAGAAACTTTCATTCAATTATGATAAGTGTGTTGCTATGATGTTATTTTAATTATTCGCTAAATTTTTGATATGCAATTTCGACTAGATAAATAATGTCAAAAAGTTAAGATAATTTAAAGTGATTAAAATTTTAATGCAATACATACATATGGAATGTTTTTAAAAATGTTGTATTATAATTTCTCTAATTCTGTTTGAATATTAGCTATCAACATTTGTATACCTGAAGACATTTTCGAGGAGTAATTAAAGTATTTTTCAATCAACAAAAGGCAAATGATATGGTTATGATAGCAAATCTCATCAAATATTGATCTTGGTTTGATGTCTATCAAAATTGTTGAAAAACGATCCACTTGTCCAACCCATATATAAATCTTAATGAAATGAAAAACCAAATTGTTTTTGAACAAAATGAAAGCATGGGAATGACATTTTATAGACATTTATGCCAAAAGGAGGCTAAGCACAACCACATTAATTTGGTATTGAAGATTGAATTTAGTATTTACATATTGAAGATTGATTAATACAAATACAGCAAGTTAAAAATGTAAATGTAAATGTAAAAATGTTAAGTTAAAAATGTAAAAAAAATATTTATAATGATAGAAAAAATTTGCAGTTATGATCAGGACTACTTACTCTTTTCAATTTTTGGGATACCATCGTTCCCCCGAATGGGACTCGCCATTAGCCCGGTACCAGTTCAAGTCCACCTGCCAAGTAATGGACCTCACCCAATGGAAAGGGTTGAGGAATTGGCTCTTTCTTTTTGCTCAGGAGGCGATCTCCAAAAACGATACTGTTTCTTACTCAGCAACTCCCTAGGAAGTCTACCTTCCTGGGTAAGAAACTACTGCCAATACCTGACAATGTTTTAAGAGTTCTCAGGAAGAACTTCGGATGTAGGTCCTAATGTGCATGCCTTGGCTACAGGTAAAGTCAATAACCACAACACCTTCCACCCGTTAGCTAGTCTATGCAATCAGCGTGATGTTGCCTGCCACGCGGCGAGCACACCGACGGATAACCACGTGGGAATCAGGGGTCTGCTTCCCCACAGAGGAAACAACGGAATATTACATGAAAAAAGGCTACTATTTTATCTGTACTCACTATTAAAATTGTACTGTAGCTTTGAATTTTTGATATATTTGACAAAATTATGGTCACTGTAAAATACATTAATTAATATGATTGTCAGAGAGTTTGATGTCACGTTAGTTACAGTAAAGTTAGATTTATTTCACCCTACATTTTTTTTGTAATAAAAAATTTTACACTCATTGATCATTAAGTTTTGTTAAGTATTAACATAAAAGAAATCATTTTATTTTGTTATGAAACTTATAAGTTGATATTTTTCCACCCAGTTCCGAGTTTCCAATGGTATTGGTATTCGCGAATGATTGTACCTGTAGGATTTTTAAAAGACTCTTCTAGTATAGATAGGCAAAAACACTCATATATTTTAAAGAATCTCCAGCAACTATTTGACTATTGCGTATTTTTTTTCCTCCTCGCTAAGCAAAATGTAACGAAAAAATTGAAAAGCTCTTCTTAGAACTAGATTTTAGGAAGGAGGCATTTTTTTTTCTGAACTGCTGATATTGGCAGATCGGGTTAATGGAGGTTTGGTGTGGGCAGTGCACGAAGCCATGTGCTAACTCCCTCAGCTTTATTATTGCCTTTCCTTTGGATAAGCAGTCTGCTTCTTTACCACCTAACTCTGTCAAATACATTTTTCTGACATCTGTTTTAGCTAATATTTGGTTTATATTACCAAACAATGTAAATTTAATAAAAGTAATGTGACCGTATTACTTTTATTAACTCATTAAGAATAGATGTTTAACATAGACGTCAGCCGTACTGACGCAGACTTTGCCTTCTGCGCTTAACAACATACAAACCATTTCTAAATCAAACTCTTATATCTTTATATGTTTTCTCTTTATGACTGCTAAAATCAATAATTTTAAACTATTAGTCATTTCTTTAATTTACGTATTTTTACTCATATCGTATATATATATATATACGGGTTACTTGCCGTTGCGTCTACAACGTGCTTGGTCTCCCATTCTCTTTTCTCCTGAAGACGGATTACCCGAAAATTTGAGTCTGTAACTGTGTTTCTCTACTTTGTGTATTGCTCTTTGTTAATTTCGAACTCGTGTTTATATATATATATATATATAAGATGAAATATATTTATGTATATATATATACTTCGAATAAAATGAAAGGTCCGTGTGAACAATAGACACTTTAACACATAGGAAACAGCACAGAAAGACACTACAGAACTCAATTCGAAATATCGAATTGAGTTCTGTAGTGTCTTTCTGTGTTCTTTTCTATGTGTTAATGTATATATATATATATATATATATATATATATATATATATATATATATATATGAAATGGGAAAACAAGACTAAGATCTTTCAACCTTAACAAGTGGTCTTCGTCAGAGTCAAAAACCCAACTCTGACGAAGACCGCTTAGTACGGTTGAAAGATCTTAGTCTTGTTTTCTCATTTCATATTGTGGTTTGATCATTGATTGTTATTCACTCATGTGTTTATGTGAAACCTTTATATATAATATATATATAAGACGAGGACATCGAAATATAGTAGTGAGTTCAGTGGTTTCCTTTCTATGTGTTCTTTTTTAAATTCTAGTTTATATATATATATACGAGTATATATTACCGGGTTAGTTACTTGCTTTTGTGCTTACAGTGTGCTTGATCTTCCTCTCTCTTTTCTCCTGAAGACGGATTCACCAAAAATTTGAGTTTGCAGGTATGTTTTTTTCTATGTGTACTACTCTTCTTGTATTTTGAATTCATATATATTATTATATATTTACTTAAAATAAACTGTGACACATAGAGAAAAACATAACAAAGACTAAGTTTTCAATATTTTGACCGCTATAACGGTCGAAATATTGAATAGTGAGCCTTTATCATGTTTTTTTCTATAGGTCACAGTTTATTTTAAGTATAATCTGACCTGCTGGATTACATTTCGTTCTTCATATATATATATTATATTATTTGAAACAAAATGAAATACGATTGAAATTCGTTTTAACGGTTGTGCTGTGAAGAAGTGGTACCAAGGGAATATGAAAACCAACTTACAACTTCTCAGAATATGTGCCTGTTGGTTGCAAAAAAAAAAATCAATAAAAGAACTAAGAATAACTGAAGAGAAAGATAAGAATTATATGAAAAGAGGAAAATATAAAATCTTCTAATAAAGAATTAAATTTGAACCAGTGGAAAATTAATTAATTAATAAACTAAAAAATATAGTAAAAAAAAATTAAAATAAAATTAAATGTTAATTAACAAAATTAATAGAAATAATTTTATATATTATAATTTTAAATGTATTTTTTTGTATGTTTAAAAACCTTATTCCACCACTGAATGCAATTTAACGGTTATTAAATTCATTCAATGGATACTGTAAGGCCCTACTCTAATTTTTGTTGATGAATACTAGAAATAAGAGAACCACGAAGAATTATGTACTTTGGACATTGTAAAAAAATTTCCAAATGTTTAACCAAGGAAGGTCAGCATCGAACAGTTTCCATTATTTTACATCAAACTTAAATCTATATGCTTGTACTTTGGTAATTATTTCAATTGTGTCTTTAAAGAAATATACTTAGAAATCAAAGTGAAAAACACACTCTACAGACAATGAATTAGTTACATTAAAACCCAAGCAGAATTATTAAAAATAAGTGTTTAATTGCCATTTAAGATTAAAACTAAGAATTAAAAAACGGTTATCTGATGTCTAATTCATCAGTTATTTGTTTTAAACAAGTTTATATAGAAAATATATAGAATTCTGAATTTATAGAATATAGAAATTTATATAGAACTCTAAAGAATGGGTGAACTGTGTAAAAATTAATATACTAGCGAAAAAAGTTACACAATATTAAAATCAAATTCAAATTTTATGTTTATTTTGAGAAGAAAATTTGACTGAATGGACAGCTTTTTTTGTAAATTATTTTGTTGGCATATAGAGTACGAATCATAAGGCGTGATTCTTTTCTTCATAAATACGTAGGTGCACAAGTACCTTCATAAGTAGGTGCACAAGTACCTTCATAAGTAGGTGCACAAGTACCTTCATAAGTAGGTGCACAAGTACCTTCATAAGTAGGTGCACAAGTACCTTCATAAGTAGGTGCACAAGTACCTTCATAAGTAGGTGCACAAGTACCTTCATAAGTAGGTGCACAAGTACCTTCATAAGTAGGTGCACAAGTACCTTCATAAGTAGGTGCACAAGTACCTTCATAAGTAGGTGCACAAGTACCTTCATAAGTAGGTGCACAAGTACCTTCATAAGTAGGTGCACAAGTACCTTCATAAGTAGGTGCACAAGTACCTTCATAAGTAGGTGCACAAGTACCTTCATAAGTAGGTGCACAAGTACCTTCATAAGTAGGTGCACAAGTACCTTCATAAGTAGGTGCACAAGTACCTTCATAAGTAGGTGCACAAGTACCTTCATAAGTAGGTGCACAAGTACCTTCATAAGTAGGTGCACAAGTACCTTCATAAGTAGGTGCACAAGTACCTTCATAAGTAGGTGCACAAGTACCTTCATAAGTAGGTGCACAAGTACCTTCATAAGTAGGTGCACAAGTACCTTCATAAGTAGGTGCACAAGTACCTTCATAAGTAGGTGCACAAGTACCTTCATAAGTAGGTGCACAAGTACCTTCATAAGTAGGTGCACAAGTACCTTCATAAGTAGGTGCACAAGTACCTTCATAGTAGGTGCACAAGTACTTCATAAGTGGTTGCACAAGTACTTATAAGTAGGTGCACAAGTACCTTCATAAGTAGGTGCAATAGTACTTCATAAGTAGGTGCACTAGTACCTTCATAGTAGGTCACAAGTACCTTCATAAGTAGGTGCACAAGTACCTTCATAAGTAGGTGCCAAGTACCTTCATAAGTAGGTTGCACAAGTACCTTCATAAGTAGGTGCACAAGTACCTTCATAAGTAGTGACAAGTACCTTCATAAGTGGTGCTCAGTACCTTCATAAGTAGTGTGCACAGTACCTTCATCACCGTAGGTGCACAAGTATTCATAGTAGGTGCACAAGTACCTTCATAGTAGGTGCACAAGTACTCATAAGTAGGTAGTAAGTAGGTGAAAGTACATTCATAGTAGGTGCACAAGTACTTCTAAGTAGGTGACAAGTACTTCCATAAGTAGGAGCAACAAGTACTTCATAAGTAGTGCAAGTGCATTGTGTTTATACATTCAATTGCATAAGGAGTACATTGACGGGTATGCCTGAAAAAGAAAACAAATATTACTAGAAATGGGGCTTACAATGTCACGTGTATTATGCATCGCATTGTTGGTCTCCCATCCAGGATCACTGTTTGATTTAGGATGTGGGGCTGATCTTCCTAGTAGTTTGGGTTGCCGTGTGTTGCCTATGTGTTATTGAAATAACAAAACATTGGTTTGTTTCTAGATATCAGTACAGTGCATTAAATAACTCTCTATACTCCCTCTGATTATGTGAACTTGATTATGTATCTGATCGTTTAAGACTAATTAACATGATTCCTTGAGAGTTGTTGGTTCTGCATTTTAGTTGTGTGTTCACGTATAAGTGGGCAACAGTAAAGCGTTAGTGTCTTCACAGGAGCATGGCTTTTCAGATACGGTACGGGCAGTAATCTGGAAGTCATTTATTATAGCTACAAAATATACAGTATGTATAAATATTCCAAAAGGAGAAAATATATAAATCAATTGCAGGGATACAGTTAGGATTATTTTAAACCGAATAAAGAGAAAATATAACCAACTCCTGGTAGTACTAGTCATTAGACTTCAGTAGGTCGCTTCTCAGATAGTGGGAGTTTTGATTCAAGAGATTAAATGCCATGTTCTATTTTATTGAAATAACAAAACAGATGGGAGATATGGTACAAGCATTAAATAACTCTCTATACCCCCATTATGTGAACAGATTATGATCTGATCGTTAAAAGAAAAACAACATGATTTTAAAGATAGAGATTTATTTGGTTTACGTATAAGTGGGGAACAGACTAAAGCGTTAGATCTTACAGGAGCAGGCCCTTTTCAGATACTACGGCGTATTCCTTTAATCATTTATTTAGCTCACAATATACATTGTTGATCGGATCTGAATCTGTTCACAGTAGCACCTTCTGTTTTTTTAGAGGTATAGAGATTCAAAACCAAGTATTTTAGTTTTCTTTTACAAACATCTGTGATTTTGTTTTAAGGCAAACAGATGTTTTACGTGATATGAGCATTGTAGTATAAATTCATAGTTAATTTATCTTTATAAACATAGTTGCACAATAAAAAAAACGGATTTTTGTTTCAGATAAAATCTGTTTACTGTGATCTAAACAGAAAAAAACATAGTATTTTGTCTATTGAAATATAAAAACTATTTACATTGCTCAGCCAGGTTTTTTAGCTTAAATGAAACATTTGAAGAAGTCGTTTTAGTTTTAGTTAAATTCCTTTTTTATAGAGTTATAGAAAGTGAAGGAAGACTTACAAATTACTCATTACAAATTACATTGAAATGCAAAAACTATTTACATTGCTCAGCCAGGTTTTTTTATCTTAAATGAAACATTTGAAGAAGTCGTTTTAGTTTTAGTTAAATTCCTTTTTTATAGAGTTATAGAAAGTGAAGGAAGACTTACAAATTACTCATTACAAATTACATTGAAATGTAAAAGCTATTTACATTGCTCAGCCAGGTTTTTTTATCTTAAATGAAACATTTGAAGAAGTCGTTTTAGTTTTAGTTAAATTCCTTTTTTATAGAGTTATAGAAAGTGAAGGAAGACTTACAAATTACTCATTACAAATTTGTAATTACTCATTACAAATTACATTGAAATGTAAAAACTATTTACATTGCTCAGCCAGGTTTTTAACTTAAATGAAACATTTGAAGAAGTCGTTTTAGTTTTAGTTAAATTCCTTTTTTATAGGGTTACAGAAAGTGAAGGAAGACTTGCAAATTACCCAGTACATAAACGAATAAATAAGTACTTACAAACAAATGGGAAATTCAGTGCGTAGAACAATTCAGCTAGACGTAATCAGGATATAGGTTTCAGATGTTTAATAAGTATATATTTTTTGTTAAATAAAAACAACCATGAAATTTATAGTATAGTACTTAGTATATAAAAATGAATTTAGATGAAAGGTATCCTGGGCTTCCGATGTACAATCGACCCTACTTTGCGGGCCTTCCATTACTGAAATGAGTACTAAATAACAAATGAAGCCAGACATTTGCACCGCAGTAAACGATTTACATGCTTGTCCCATATCTTGTCTTTAACAATTCAAAGTTATTTGAATCATTATTTTAAGAGTCTTTAGTTTCTTTTTCGCCTGGTTAATGTTTTTTTAATGTTTTTTATAATTTTAATTTCTTTGATTATTCTTATTAAAGTATGTTTAAATGTTTCAACATATCGTCTTAATTTGAAATAATTTTATTTATAACAAAATATGTTTGTAGTGTTTTAAATACACCATGCATAGTAGGTCCTATTAGTATGAGCAGATGACTACAAACATTAAAATATAAGTCCATGAACGGACCATTGTTTTGATTGTTGACAAGTGTGTTGATTTTAGTTATGTGTTTTTAGGAGTAACCTTGCTCAAGTTAAGCATACTGCATGGTTAAGGTAGTTAACGATGTATAATACTTCGATCCCCAGTCAATTAATCAAGCTGACTTTTCAACAAAATTACATTAATTAGTGCCAACAATCCAACTAACAATTAAAGGAGAAGCTAACTATTAAGCGCTTTAGTTATATGCATGACTTTGTCAATACCTACAAAAGAAGTAATATTTAGTGTATGAGTTTTTAAGAAATTCATTTACGTCCTCGCTTATACTCACTTCTACCTATCCAACTTAAAGTAGCAATAGTGGTTAGACGTAAGTTTGAGAGTGCTATCAATTGCTTTTGAATGTTAAATCGCTTATCTAAATTCTTTGTTAATGAAATTAGCAACATTATTTCTACTACTCACTCTTTATCATTCTCTCATTTTAGCTAAGATTTTGAAAATAATAAAAAAACTTTTCTTCAGATTCTGGAATCACTTTAATGTTATAACACGAGTGCTTGGATTTATTTGTTGGATCTAAATGTAATTATAGGTTTTTAGTGGTGATAAATGGCAATTTAATAATGTTTCTATCAACATAGATATAGTAGCAATTATCTAATTTTGTGTAAATGTTTCCTTGAAATATATATATATTTCATATGATACTTCAGTATTATAGTATATGAAATATTTCATATTTCAGTGAGAGTCACTGAACTCTCACAATCAGTGACATGTTCGTCATCCCGAGTTCTAGGACCTTCGAACCTAGAATAAAATTTGTTCGGAACTCTCCCATGTTGTGACCTGTCGAAGGCGAGAAGTGCTGGCGTGATTCAACTGTCTAACGCGTGGGTGCGCGCATGTAGCGCTGCTTTGACAGTTAAACGCTGCCACTATTTGAACTGCGCTAATTTATTTTGTTGTTAATTTTTGGTTTATGTTTTAATTGTTTCGTTTTATTGTTTACTGTTTACCTGATGATGGCCAATGTGGCCGAAAGATTGTTTCCTTTTAGTTTTTTACCCCAGTTTGTGTTTGTGTAGTGTCAAATATAGTTTGTTTCATTAGTTTTCTTCAAGATTGTTTTCCTATTCTTGTTATGGAATTAGGTAGATTAATTTTTGAGCTACCAGTGAATTACAAGAAAATAATAAGGCAAATAGAACATCTTTCTAAGAAGATTATTAATGCTGAAGCCGTTGTGCTTTTTAACAACACTTGTTTAAAAGAAGACTTGCTGCCAGTTTACACCAATATATATATATATATATATATATTGGTATAAATAGGCAGCAGATCCTCTTTTAAACAGGTATCATTAAAATTAACCGCAGTCTCGGCATTCACGATCTTAAGAGTGAGAGATTCGATCTTACGAACTAACCTCTTGCTAACAGGGTTCAACTGGAAAAGGAGTTGGCCAAGTTACATGTTAAATTAAACTCGATGACTATAATATATTGCTATATTTATAGTCATTTATATATTTATTTATATATATATATTAGAAATTTATATATATTTATATTGCTATAAATAGATTAAAAGGATAGTACAGGTTAATATAAAGAGAAGGTCAAAGGTCAATAATGAACAAGAAACAAGCGGTTAGAATAAAAGAGTTGAAAGTCCAAGAAATTCAAGAAAGGCCTAGTGACATGTTAAATTAAAATCTATGACTCATGCTTAGTCATTGCTATAAATAGATTAAAATGATAGTACAGGTTAATATAAAGTGAAGGTCAAAGGTCAATAATGAACAAGAAACAAGCGGTTAGAATAAAAGAGTTGAAAGGTCAACGGTATAACTGGACTAATAGAGAATAAATAGATTAAGAATATTAAAGTAAATGAAGGGTAAAAGATTATTAAAGGACAAGGAAATGTATTAAAATAAGAGAGTTGAATGAAAGTAAGAATTAATAAGGAAGGTATAATTAGAAATAAAGAAAAGTACAATAAAGATAAGAATAAAAGAGTTAAGAGGTCAATAGTTTAAATAGATTAATAGGTAATTCATAGATTAATAAAGATTAAATTAATAATAATAATAATAATGTTAATAATAATTAATAATAATAATAATAATTAAGATTAATAGTAAACTAGAAAAGATATATTAAATAAAGAGTTGAAAGAGAGTAAGAATTAATAGGGATGGTATAGTTAGTTAGAAATAAAGAAAAGAATAATAATAATAAATATATATATATATATATATATATATACACGGGACTAGTAAGTCATCGGATAATAAAAATAAAGTTAACAACGTTAATAATCAGTGAATGGATCGGATGAATCTAATGGCTTCTTTTATACAGTAATGAGCGTCAGGATTACACCTGGAAATATCTGAAATGACGGCACATAAAAGAATTTCAACTATTGATTAACTGCATTCAACAGATGAAATAATATTAAAATCTTAGTAAGCCACTTACTGGTACTTAATAATCACATACGTACATATATGGATTTTGATATATGTATGGGTTGATCAAGACGCTTGATTGTGAGCTTTGTTGGCTCGGCCTCATATGGCTTGTCCAAATGGTTAGTAAGTGTTTTAAGCCCATTAATTGGAAAAATTTCATGCAGCCATATTAAAAACAATGTTGATCTAATTAGAAAAATAAAAATTATGGATTGATTGGTTTTGAAGTGAAGTCCCTTTTTACTAATGTACCTGTAACTGATCGTTTGAGTTTACTCCAGGAGGAATTAGTTAATTATCCCTTCTCCTTCCTTCAACCACTATACTAGAGTTAATTATGTTGTGTGTAGTAGATTGTCATTTTCAGTTTGAAAATGATTTTTAAAAAAAAAAATTTGGGCTTGCAATGGGTAACTGCTTATCCTCCGTCCTGAGTAATTTATGCACGGAATTTTTTCAAACTAAAATATTAAGCTTAATATTGCCTCGACATGTTAAATGGTATAGATATGTTGACGACATACTATGCATCTACCCTAGGTTAGGTTGCAGTGGCAGTCCCACAAGGGAACACACGTAGGCCAAGCATTGGCCCTTTGTGATACCACACAATGAAGATTGATTCTACAGTGGGAGTCCTAAATTTTGCCTAACTCAAATGTATTTAGAGTAGGGATCTTTAACGAGTACCTGACATCATACAGGCTCGGGACCAACGGTTTAACGTCCTTCTCCGAGGGACGACGTGCTCAGATTTATTCACCTTCCGCGTGAATAAATCGAGGGCCAGGTGAGGATTGAACCCCGGTCCTATCAGTTCAGAGGTGAGCACGTAACCACTGAGCTAGCCAGGCCCCCTGCATCTGCTCTAATTCTATCATTAAAGATGCTTTTCTAATAAAATTAAATTCATTAGTGCCGACAATCCAGTCCACAATGGAAGAAGATGTAAGTGGTAATTTGCCATTCTTAGATGTCCTGATCCATAGATTACCTTTAGTTACGCTTTAGTGTAGAAAACCTACGAATATATATGCATATATTCATTTTTATTCTTCCCATCCAAAAAATGTTAAAATTTCTGTTTTTAGAAATATGTTTTTGAGGGCGTTAAGAGTGTGCTCCCCTAGATTCCTTAATGTTGAGATTAACAACATTAGGTCAATTGCCCTATCATTAAAATACTCCTCCTCTTATGTCGATTTAGCTTTGAAGGGTGCTAAAAAAACTATCTCTACTTCATACTTCAACAGAGCCCCGTTCATTGTCAAATTCTATAATTTTACCGTATCAGAACTCATTGGACTCCCTTCCTAGACTAGCCAAACAACTTGATTTTAATATAGTGTTTTCTAATCGTAATAACATGGGCAATAGGTTAATAAAAAATTCTCCCAGGGAACTGGAGTCCGGTGCTGTTTATAAAATACCGTGCAAAAATTGCCATAAAATCTATATTGGTCAAACTGGTAAATCATTAAAGACACGTGTAAAACAATATCAATACAACGTATAAGTATTGGTAAGTAGACAGAAAGAAAGTAGCACCTTATTCTTGCATATAAACAATGAAAAACATCATATTGATTGGAAAGGAGCTAAATTTAGTAGCTATGAAAAATCGATGTTGTTATGGAATATTATTGACTCGTCTCTAATTAAATTTAATAGATCACATATTATAAACATTAGTAACGGTCTCTTCAAACTAGATACTATCACTTGATACCTACCTAGTGTTTCAGGCGGGTTTTTGACTCTGACGAAGACTGCTTGTTACGGTTGAATGATCTTAGTCTTGTTTTCCCATTTCATATTGTGGTTTCATCATTGATTGTTATTTCAAGTGTTTATGTGAAATCTTTATATATATATATTTGTGTGTGTGTGTGTGTGTGTGTGTGAGAATGTTATATGTACGATAGTAATAACCAATGTGTATGGTTGCCAATTGTGTTGATAGTGCACAGCTCTGGACACAAGCAGCAAGACTTGGCTCAAAACGATACGGGTGTTTGCAGAGGAGAGCACAGTTCTGACCTAATCCGCAGTGACTGGCGGCAGATTGATTCCACTCACAGTGTGCCTGCATGAGAGAGGATATCGAGGCGTAATCCGCTCTGTCTCTTCGCCTCTCACAATGCCCTCTTTTCTCACAAATTCTAACAACTTAACTTTTCCTCTACATTTTTTATGAAGAACTTTTTTATTTACATATAAGTCATAGCATTCATTTATTAATTATAAATTAATATATTTTTTAAGAAAATTTACAAAGAACTATTTTGCCAGAAAGAAATTTAGGTTATTATTTTCTAAGGCAATGCGTTCAATTTTCTATTTTTATAATAATTTTATTATAATAAATTATTATAACCAATAATTTTAATATTATTATTATTATATAATAATAATTTTTTAAAATTATTATATAATAATTTTATTATAATAGCAAACACGAATATGTGGATGTAGGGTGAGATTGAAGGTTACTTCCTGTCCGTGGTTATGACTGATACACTTATAGATGACTAATTAAGAGAGCGCTCGGTTTATCTACAGCTTTACTAAATAGTCCAGGATTTAAATAATATTAGTAAATAGTCAAATTATTTAAAATTTTTATTTGTAAGTTTAAGTTTGGAATACAAATTATTCTTAATACGTTATAGTATTGAATTTCAGAAATTAACTAATACTACTTATAGAAAATTACACACTAATGTAATATTATACCTTAAATATGAATGCAATTTTGTAATATTTAATAAGGAAAACAAGAGAGACTTGTTAAAAGAGTGATCTGTTTAATAAATTTAAAGAGATGAATACAATTTTATGGGTTTCGAGACAGTAATTTCACTTTATTGCAGTCTTTTTTTTCATCCGAGTAATGTGGCTCAGCCATAACTAAAATGCATGCCAAATAAGGAATGACTACACTTTACGCCTTTAGAACAACATAGAATTCAAAAGCCTGAAATGTGGGTGCTGAAAAAAACTCTATATCATAGTGAAAGAAGAGTTAATAAAAAGATTTACGTAGGTGAAATACGCGTTCCTTATCTATTTTATAAAAGTCTGTTTTATCCTTCTAAATTATATGCATGAACATATTTTTCACAACCGATGCTTGAAAATTAATGACCTTTTTTGCAAATATAACATATGTTTTTATCCAAAGATGGAAGCATTTTATTGAAATGTAAATAAACAAAATTATTATGGAGTAAGTCATATTATTTTAAAAGGGTTGAAAATATATTTTGCTCTGAAATATTTAATGATAGATATTTGTGTCTTGATGGATTTTGTTATCTTGCCAGTTTTATAGATCACTTGTTTCTCATGTTATTTCTTTCTGGACGTTTTATTTATTTTGTTGACTCATCCTATAGTTCTCTTATTTCTACCACTATCATTTTGCAGTCATGCTCATCAAGTTGCCAATTTTATGTTTTTCTTATAACCCATATACATTTTTACTGCTCATCATGTTAACCTAAAAAATATGGTCTAGCTTTATAAAGTTAACATGAAAAAGTATTCCTTGTAGTATTTTAACTGGATTCACTGAGGTTTCAGAAGTATTTAGGAATGTTTCTTTATTATCGCTGATATTAATTTTTGCTGAGTGACAAAAAATGTGTATGACCATTATCGTCATAAATCTACATTATATACTTTATCTACTTTCACTTCTCCATTGTAGCTCTATTATCACAAGAAAAGGTCAAAACATCATTAACGTATTTTTATAATCTATATTAATTTTTTACTTTACTATAAGTAAAAATTAAGTAATAACTTTTTTCTCAAGAAAGAGGAGTTGTTTGTTGTAGATTGCTTCTATATTATTTATCTATATATTTATCTATAGTGATCGTGAAAAAATTCAATCTCGAGATTTCGACGAAATCACATGTCTTGAGGTCCCAGAAGTCGTTACATGAAGTTTTTAAATGATGTCTGTATGTGTGTGTGTGTGTGTGGGTGTGTACTTACCCACCAAAGGGTTTTGTTTGGATACTTACCGTATCCAAAGTTTGTGGCCTCGCTACGGTCCAGAATTATTGAGAGATCAAATTGATATTTTACAAAAGAATTTGCCTCATAGTATAGATGAGCCCTATTGTTTGGGAGCATTATGCACGTTGAGAAATTCACTTTTTTATCCAAAATCTTTTTTTGGATTTTAGATTGAAATGTTAGACAACATTTTTTTCTCCTAAACTACTAATTCTAGAGTCTTGAAATGTTGTCATTATCTTTGAGACTACAATAGCAATAAAAGAAGAATATTCACAGATTCTTACAAAAACGGGAAATATTTTTTTCCTATAAAATGTAAAAAAATGGACGTAGCATTCAATCTGAAAGCTTTGAGAGCGATGCAAGCCATACCGTTTGGCAGATTAAAATGAAACTATACCTATAAATAGAACTTTATGTAGAAAATGAGTTGAGATAATTTTTATCAAAATTGCATTCAATAAAGAGGAGTTATAGTATATTTTCTGTTTTTTGACGTTAAGCAGCTCATTAAAAAACTATGTATTTTTGCAATCCATGAATAGAAAATTAGCAATATGAATAACCATGAACTTTCAATTACGGCAAAGAGCAATACACTACAAAAAGTGATTGTTTATCCTAGACTAACGGATAACCTGCTATAGTTGTGAAATTAATTGATATTTATTTACATTGTTTACATTGACTTAGACATTTTTTTGAGTGAACAACTGAAATAAAATTGATGTTTAGAAGTATAATAAAAAATTTAAATAGTTTATTTACTTGTATGAGATATAAGAGGAACAATATTTTTAAATGTAAAAAATCACAGGGAATGAATATAAAAATTTCTGTTACTTTCCATGGTATGATGGACTTTCCTAACAAAATGCTCAAATCAATCTATATATTGCACCCTTGAACAAACTTAATATCATATGAACATTTTCTTGTTTATGAATTATAGTGTCATTAGATAATATTGAAGTGTGAGGAATGGACTCTTTTCTCAAGAAAGAAGAGTTATGTATGTTGTAGATAAGATTCTATTTTTTACAAATATCCAGTCGCTCTTAAACTATTCTAGTCTAATAGTTCATATCTATTATTTTTAAAAATTTCAAGATTCAGCTATGACCGTTTTAAATTATACTTAATAGTGGCTTTGACTTTGTTTAGGTATGTACAACTGGCTAATTACTAATATATTTTTCTCAATATACATCCAGAGCAAACTTATAACAGAGTACAGCACGCAGGCAAAAGATAACGCTCGTACAGAGTGAGTTGGAATATATGATTTTTGAGAAATGGAAAGAAAAGTGATTTTTATTAAATACTAGAAAGCTATCAAATTCCCAGTACAATAATTCTATAGAAGATAAAGAATGTAAAACATTATTCAAAATTGAAAAAATTCTTTGAAGAATAATAAATGTAATTATTCTACATCTTAAATTATAAATGATCTTAAAATGACATTTTTTCTTACATGTTTCTATCATTTTTCAAACAAAATAAGAATATTTTCAAATTTTGTGAGAAAATTTGTCTTAAATATTCAATGTAGGAGGTCAGATAAACTATGCAAGAGATCTACTGTCGATTGGAACAAAAGCCATGGTCTCCTGTAAGAGATTATTTTGTAACACGAAAGCTTGCTTTTCAAAAATGTTATTACTGCTGTAGTTGTACTAATAATATTACATGCAATAAAAATAACATAAATATTAAACATTGTATATAATATACCTAAGAAAAATGATATTATGTTTACTTATAGTAAAGTTGAGTGTAGGCTACTCCAGATTTTTATAAAGTGTATATTATTTTTTTTTATAATGTATTTTTTGTTGTAAAATAACTTAAAATGAGATATATTTTTCGTTTATTGACAGTTTTATATTTTAAGAAGACCATTTGCACTTATTATATGCGAGCTTATAGGCATTTTTGAAATGATCGTGGTAAGCAAAGGCACCCCCGCGGGCTTTTGAACATCACCCCTGAGAATGCAGGATGCATTACTGCTATGGTTCTCTTATTGTTCATATTTCACTTTCTGTGCTTTTCTTATTTCTTGTTTCAGCATTGATTATATTAATCATAAATTAGATTATATCTCTTACTTCTAATACTACTTATATCGCATACTTCTCATTTTTTGTTAAATATCAATATAATTAATTTCTTTTCTCTTCAAAATCGATAGCTTGATGACTTTCTTCTTCAACTAAGTCGGCATCTTCGACTATGTCCGGCCTATTTTCTCAACTGATAAATTCGATTAATTACCTGGTATAACGATTGATTTTGAGAAAAAGAAAACATTCCTTTCTATTTATTTAAAATTATTAAAGAAGCATGCCTTATAGTGAAGTAATGCTTCGCAATAAGTAAACTCTATTAAGGTTTTTATCATGTTTAGTAAAAAATTACATGATTATGTTCTTTATTTGAATAAATTGGTCAGTAGAAAAAGTTCAACTTCTTTTTGGTTTATTTAAAATTTAGTTTGTCTTTATTTACTTATATGCTTGCATCATGTTTTAAACATTTTGCAAGATATGAATGAATGATGCATGCAAACATATGAAGCTGGAGTTTCCTGAATTATTATCATTATCTTGACTCAAATAAAATACCTCTGTTTTGTGTTAATGATTTGCAATAGTTATAATCTGTTGATCGTATTTTAACCTTATTAATATGTATACATTTAATTGAATATTTGTATGACTTAAATTTGTAAAGATTATTATATAATTATACAATCATGATTGTAAAATAATAGTACACATTTCTGATGCAAATATTCTACTGAATGAATGTTTGTTAGGCGTATAATGTAAACAGCGTAATTTGTTATTTTCATGGTTTTACATGTTTTAAAGTGCCCTCAATTTACATTGGTATCCATACATGTGAGTGCATATTCTATACGTATGTGGCAAACTACAGGCAATAACGTTGAGGAAGGTTATGGAATTCATCAGCTGTCTAATTGGGGTAAATAACTGAATTGTTTCTTAAAAAATTAAAATAATGGAATATTATTATACATCATCTTAAAATAAGCCGATATTTCAACTGATCTGATGATTCTGTACTGATGTTGTCAATAACTTCACTGAAAAATAAAAAAAATGACTGGAGAGGTCTACACTGAACTTTACAATGAATAAATGTATTATGAGACCAATTGAGACAATAATAGATATATATAATTATCTCAATTCATTACATAATAAAATAAAATTCAAGTACGAAATAGAAGTAGGCAATAAGTTAAATTTCTTGGACATAACAATAGAAAAAGTTGGAAACAGTATAAAATTTAAATATATAGGAAACCAACTACGACAGATATAACATTATAAACATGATATAAACATGTTTTCATTACATATAGCTTCCATGCACCCTCCGTAGCAAAAACTTTCAGCATTCCGTTTTATGATAGATAGACTATTATCAAAACCTATGAACGAATATAACTTCAATAAAGAACTTAATGCAATAAAAGCAATAGCTATTAACAACGGATATAATTCAACCTTAATAAATAAATAAAATGATAAAATATAGAAGAAATAAAAAACCGAATAATAGTAACAACAATAATAATGTTAAAAATAATTATAAATGTACATCTTTAACATATTTAGGGGAAGTCAGTCATAAAATTGCTAAGTTAATAAACCAATATAATGTAAAGGTAGGTTTCAAAACTAATAATACAATAAAAGAAATAATATATAGAGGAATGGCATATAAAAATAATATATATGATAAAAGCGGTGTATATAAATTAAAATGTAAAGACTGTAAACATGTATACATAGGGCAAGCTGGAAGAACATTAAAACAAAGATTTAAATAACATATTAATGATTATGTAAATAACACGAATAAATAAAATTTTGCTAACAATTTAAAAAAACATGGACATGAACTCGGCAGTATTGAAAAATTAATGGAAATAATTAAAAGAGGACATGAAGATAAAAGATTAAATATAATGGAAGAAATGGAAATATATAAATAAAGAAATACTGATAACCTAATAAACGAACAAATCAAGCACCAGACAGACATAATATTTAAACCAATAAAAAACATGAAAAGACGACAGGACAGATAGGACAGAGACGACTTGAATTGTAAAAGGCAAAATCAACCATGGCTCTATAACGTTTAAGTGTTGCTGGATATAGTAGGGTGCTAGTTCAAGACTGTCAAAAGGATTGTCTTGTCGTTAGCGAAGGTGGCTAAGACAGTGTGGGGAGGTTCTGGGATGTCGGAAGTGTATATGGATTATAGCACTGCTCCAAGTATGCTTCCTTCTCGAACTCCTGCCTTAATAGGAATAATTGGAGATAGACCAGAGCCTATTATTTCTTGTTAAACATGTTTTTCTCAAAAGGAATCCTTATTTCGTTTGTAAATGTGTCATTATTAACTGGGATCAACAAACACTTACGAACGAACGTGTCCAAACATTATATACACTTTATAACAATTACTCTGCTGCTAAAGTTGTATAAACAGTAAGTTTTGTCAAATACTAAGTTATCTGTCATGTACAATGAGTTGTATTTGTGGTTGTATGGTCTTATGCGCCGGACAAGTTTTAATGATCCGTGATTGTTGTTTACGAGACGAGGAAACTTCTACGGAGATGGTGGCACTTGAGTCCTAAAATTATGTTGGTTGAACAAACAATTTTAGATGTTGGGTTAGTTTTGTCTTCATTCATTACAAGTTGTTCAATGTCGATGAATCCTCATGTCTAACTGTGTTGAAAAATGTACACTTGTCCTTATGAGGGATAAAATGAAATCCTAAATTACTTACAGAAGCTGTATTGAGTTTTATATAATTAAGTTATTTTAAAGAGTACGAAACTTAAAAAAAATGTATTACTCTTAAGATTTATTAACATCAATGACAAGATATTGGGTAATTTTCTTCAGGGAAGTAAAGAAACTTATGCATAAACGATCTCCCTTCTGTTTTTATAAAACGAACATATTTATTTTTATTAATACGATTAAATTTACTTGGAGAATACTTTCAAAAAGACTGAACTGAGTTGAAGGGAGACATATTGCCGGTGCTTAGACCCAGTCATGCGCTAAATCTTTTGATCACCCCAGTGGTTCAATTTCGTGGTTCATTATCCCATTGAGAGGCTTGGAAACTAAGAGAAATGGATTTACTATTAAGTTATAACAAAGTAAAGTGGAATATCAAATGAAAAAATTTAAATTATATATAAATTGATTTCAATTTTTTAGACATTATTTTAATTGTTCTAAATAAATTCAGTTTTTCCTATTCTTATCAGCATGGATATCTCTCGTTGACTATAATATTATTCATTACGTTTTCTACAAAACCATTAACCAGTAACCAGTAACTAGTAATTCTTACTTACAATTTTATGCAGTCAAAAATTGTAATTACTAAATTTTCAAATCTTCAGTGAAGCAGTAAAGCAAATTCTTCACAATGAATGACTCTGAGACCTTACAGCAGTGCTTCTCAAACGGTGCGCCCTGGAAGGTAGCCAGGTGCGCCCCAAGATAATGGAAGATTAAGTTTATATAACAGATTTATATTTTAGTTTTTGCACCATTTTAATTTATTTGAGAAAACACCAAGTATGGGGTTTTCAAGTCTCAGTTAAGTCTCGGCTACTTCATATTTTGAACTGGAAGGTAAATTTCTTTAATCTTTAAGCATGAATGGATAATACTTCATCTGTGCCTTTACTCGGGGATTTAAATCATTTTTACTAGCCCTCCCTCTCTCTCACTCTCTCTGTCTCTCTCTCTCTTTCTTTCTTTTTCTTAAAAAAAACTATACATTTTAATTTCCAATCATTTTCCTGTTATCAAATAACAGGACTAAATTTTCTATATTAAAATCTGTGATGCGCCCCAACGTTTTGGTTTGGTTTCATAGGTGCGCTCCAAAGTTTTGGTTTGGTTTCATAGGTGCGCCCCAAAGTTTTGGTTTGGTTTCATAGGTGCGCCCCAAAGTTTTGGTTTGGTTTCATAGGTGCGCCCTGAAGTAAAAAAGTTTAAGAAGCGCTGCCTTACAGTCTCAGAGTCATTCATTTACTCAGTCTCAGTCTCAGAGTAAGATACCAAACATATATCTTACAAAATTCATCAATAAATTTTAAATTATAACTTTGTAAAAAAAATTGTAAATATATTTATGAATGCTATTTCTTTTCAATTTCAATATGTTAAAGCTATCAAGTGCAGGGTGATTAAAAAAAAGGAATAAAAGTTATCTTTTATGGAGTTCTGGAGAAGGAAAATTGTACATGTTTCAAGCCAGAAGAAGTTTTCTTAAATCACACAATTCTATAGTCCAGCTACAGAAGAGTAAATCATTCAGTGAAGCGTAGTGTAACATTGCATTAAACATAATATGTATTAATTTCTGTCTGTGGTGATATGATGCTTTTTGGTAATAGATCATAGTAGATTCATCAATATTAGAAGAGAAAATCAATTCAATCTGTTCTAACAATGTTTGTTAACCAAATAGGACACCCTTAAATTATTAAAGGAAATACTCCAGATTGCTTCATGATATTGAAAAGGCTTTTGATAACAAACTCTCAAATCCATTAAATTAGGAGCAATGGCTAGATTTATGATTCTTGAAATTATATAATAGATTCTAATGATCGAATGAATGAATAATCATGTGTCTGATCGACCACAGCTGAAATGCGTCCAAACAGACATTTTTCAAAGAGAAAGTAAGAAGGTGACCAAAACACGTCCGTTATAAATATCAAAGATATGGAAATTCTCTTGGGGTTCTTTTAGTTGAAATAATAAACTGGAAAAGTTTGTTATAGTTACATTGAGTAATGTTACAAGTGGGCACTTTAGCTGTATGGAATTCTTTCATAGAATATGGGGTCTTAACCACAAACCTAAATTTGGCTCTATAAATTTCCTATTTCTGCTGTGATTTAACTAAAGGCGTCATATGCATTGGATTGTGATATTATAAGATAAATAAAAACTGTTTCTATATCCGCCTTAATACATTACACAGAAAAGCCTATCAAAGGATAACAGGAGAACTGATCATCTGCTCTACCTTCAGCATGGAAAAGGTTCTTTTAAGATATATCTCTAACAAGAGGAAGAACATTTTCAGACTATTAAGAATGATAAGAAATAGAAATTCTTTTATAAGTGGTACAGTTTTGAAATATTAAAGGAACAGAACATTAGTAGTTCAGTCTATATGTTCTTAGATGTATTGCTCCCAGAAAATATTCAACAAGGGTATCAAAGTAATTCCAAATACTCACCTCGACTATAAGTTTTCTGATTCCAAGGAAGGGGCTCTTGTCTAGTGTTCTGATTGGTCACAAATTAATAGTATAACTACTGTAATTAAATTAATTCTCAGATGAATACCTAGAAGCTAAGGATTACAGGGGAATAAAGCTGTAGGCAGGCCAGTAACAAAAAAAATATGTTGCCAAAGAAAGCTTTCGCTTTATTGCACAACACACCTCAGCTTTCAGTGGGACACAGCTGAAGAATATTTACAAAAGGAAAGGAGTTTAAAAATGGAAGAAAAAGGAACTACTTTATTTTAAATAAACAATTCATTTTAATTAACTTTACATGTCATGAAAAATACTATACCCTCAAATGAAGAATTTAAAAATAAACGTTGACTATCTATCCAGAATTTGTCTTCTAACTACTATTAATGCAAGCTGTAATTAACATCTTACAGAATGAAAACTCAGTCTCAAATATTTGAAACTATTGATGACATTCTATATTGAGTGCAGAATTCTTGAAGAAGGTATACATTTTTAGTAAATCTTTTCCCAAACCAATAAAGTGAGAGATACCTATCTAAGGACTCTCATAAAGTTTGCCAAAGAAATTAAAATCTAAATTGATTTTAGAAACGAGAGAATTACGCAAAATTAGGAAAAATCAAAATTGAATGTAGGTCACTGAAGATTTTTAATATCTCGGATGCTTGAATGACATCACAGTGAAAATATTACATTACAATCTTTTATTAAATCAGTGTTATAAGTTTTTTTTTGTAAAATCATGTACTTTTAAAATATTCCAGTGTGAGAATTTTTCCATCAATTTTCCATATATGTTGTAATATTAACTTGATAATTTAATATTACAAGTGTAATATGCACTTGTGATATTTACAGAATTAGATGTAGAAGTAAATTAAAAATATTTTGCATGGAGCTCATTAGTACGTAAGTAACGATATCTGTTACATATACTGATACCATACATATAGAGTGTATATCCCTCTAAAAAACGAAAAAGGTAACTTGTTTTAAAGGAAAAATGTGTTATTTTAAAGAAGAGTGCATATGACCTCATCACTCAACACACTCATATAATACACAAATCAATCATATGTTTCCATGTCTATGTAATGTAATCATACATTTTCAAGGTTTATATAGTTTCAGAATATACAATATATATGTATATGATATGGGTTCTATCTCTAAGACCTAGAGGGACTATCAAACAAACATTCAAACAGCTTTACAGCAAATGTTGCAATATATAGATTGCAAAAATGTTTAAATAATCAAAAATTTAAAATATCAGGCATAAGAAATATCTTTTATAATGGAATAAAATAAAAATATTCGCTAGGTATGATTAAAGCAGCCGAGGATCTGGCCATTATGGAATATATGAAATTGAGAAGGGCAATGGTACTCAAAGGGGATCTCCCACATAATCTAAGGGTAGGGTTTCTTTCGAGCTGATATGAAAATTCTTAGGGCCTGTGAGGGCAATATAAGGGAATCATAGCAAGCCTGCTTCTCTGAAAACGAATTCTTCTGACCCTTTGTACCCACTTTTGCAATAACCTTCCACCCAAACAAACATTTAGAATTGTTGTTTGTTACAACTTAAGACAATTATTTATAAATCTTATTGGTTAAGTTTTCCTTATTAAATAATAATATGTTATCAAACTTTTAAAGGATCATGACCTTCAGATTTAATTGAATAAGTTGTAAAACAAATTTCTTCTCTCTTTTTTGATTATCCAAGAGTTTTTAAGTTTGTTTTTGAATAACATGTATTTCTTTCTTTATAGGTTTTAAAAATTAATTTTATTAAAGTTAAAATGTTTAAATTAATGTTATTCATTAGTTGTAATTGTTTTAAACACCTAAATTTAGTAGTTTT